>VOMN01102930.1:0-27884 GCA_014899125.1 Orchestia grillus
ATGATTAGAGTGATAGGGATGAGAGGGAGGACGGCAGGGATAAGGGGGAATAACGGGGATCCAGTGATTTGGGGTTACCTTGACTGTGATCATATAAGAGAAGCAACAGCAGCGGGAACCATTTTTGTGATAGCAAAATGGTACAATATTAGATGAAAATATTTTGATGTTGACAAAATAACGTCGCAGCAGCGGAAAGTTTATATGTATTTCGATAGTGCTAGAATAACGTAGTAAAAGAAAAAATATATCATTGGTGGGTGACAAAATTGGTTCTTTTTTAACATGAGAAAGAAGTATTTTAATGGATATAACAACTTAATTAGAGAGAGGAGTAACTTGATGGTGATAAAGCACCGCAATATGAGAAGAAAATATTTTAAAAGAAGTGAAATAACGTAGTATGAGCGAGAAGTATGGCAACAAACAACCTAAAGTGAGAGAATTATTTGTTGGGAACAAACAATGAAAAATGAGAGAGAAGTATTTGATGGGAACAAACAACTTAAAATGAGAGAAGTATTTGATGGGAACTAACAATTTGAAATGAGAGCATTTCGTGGGAACAAACAACGTAAAATGAGAGGGAAATTTTTCGATGGTGACAAATTATAGTAATATGAGGCAAAAATACTTTCAGCGACGGAATAATGTAGTAGTATGCTGAGGGCAAAATTTACATTAACAGAAGTTCTATATTAAAGCAATGATTGACTGGTCGGGACACATGAATATTTTCCAGCAATATTCCCTGACGGTAAAAATGTATTGCAGTAACAAGTTCAAAGATAGTTTGTTGGAGATAACCTGACTTATGCCATAATTAAGCCAAAGAATAATATGTAAAGAGCCGATTTGAGAGATGGTGTAACTAATGGTTCATACTAATCAGGTAATTCAATTCCATTAAAATCTTTAGACAGAGGCAAAAATTTAGTTGTACATTGAAAAGTAGTGGAAGAAATTTTGCGACAGTTGAAAAAATCATTCATAATACATCTTTTCTATCATTATTTGCATAGCAAATTATGAAGATAAAGTTTGGTCTTATCAGTGTGAAAGATTAATAATCGTGAACAATATAAGGCAATTAAATTCTGAGAGATAACTGAAAGGTGCCAAAGTTGAAAATTTGTGCAGGTGATTGCAATTTGCATTTGATCATGGTTTTTTGCTTGGTAATATATGGCTGTTACTATTTTGATCAAATATTTGTGCTTAGATGTTATTGCTGCTTACTAGTACAGTGAAATTAGCGGAAAAAGTGTGCTGTTGAGGTGACAAATTAAGGATTTTTTACTTGATTGAAAGCATCGGTAAAACGAAGGCAGTTATTGTAGATGGGTTTTAGCTCCGTCATTAGCAATTCTACAACAATATCACCATCGAAATGATGATGATGAGGGTGATGATGACACTCTGTGGGTTGGATAACCAGTTCGTAATGCCGGTCAAAGTTTTCGATCAACACCCTAAGAAAACAGAAGGGGTTTTTTGAAGTCGTTGCAGTTAAATTTTTGACTCTGAATTCATGACTGCCTCGCGTCACAACGAGCGCACACTCGCTTGCTGTGTGCGCGATACTCGAAGTCTGGCGCTTTTGGTGCGTTCTAAGTACTGACATGTTGTTCATAAAACACATAATACAATGTTTGCATTTTTTATGTAGCCCAGCGGTGGGTCATTTTGCGTCTAGAAAATAGCATCGGAACTAGAATCACGTTATTAGAAATAGGGCAGTTGGATTAATAATAAATGTAACAACCTGAATAAGTCGATAACTTAGTCATTTTCTTACAGTATTTCTCCTTGGAACGCAGTGCGTAGAACTGAGAAATTTCCTGCCTACGATTCAACGAGAATCGTTGAGAGACTGCACTGCTTAAAGCAGAGGAAAGAGAATGCATTGCATTAAGCAAAGTAGAGAGAATGCACTGCATAAAGCAGAGGAAAGAGAATGCACTGCATAAAGCAGAGGAAAGAAAATGCACTGCATTAAGCAGAGTAGAGAGAATGCACTGCATAAAGCAGAGGAAAGGGAATGCATCGCATTAAGCAGAGTAGAGAGAACGCACTGCATTAAACAGAGTAGAGAGACTGCATTGCATAATGCAGAGGAAAGAGAATGCACTGCATTAAGCAGAGTAGAGAGAATGCGCTGCATTAAGCAGAGTAGAGAGAACGCACTGCATTAAGCAGAGGAGAGAGAATGCACTACATTAAGCTGAGTAGAGAGAATGCACTGCATTAAATAGAGTCACTGAGCAATAAACTCAAGTTCCAAGCTCTAACAAGACTCCTCCAACTCCAAAGTTTTAAATTAAATTTTAAAATTTACCTTAACCGCAGAGCACGAAAGCGCTTTAGATTTCGATGTTCCAACTCGAATGAAGCAAGATCCCAATTTAAACTCCTACATTTTGACTGAAAGTCCAGAATGTCATGAGAAATGAGACGTCAGCCTCCGTAAGTGCGAGCGGTGGGCATCATAGGATCAGCAGAATGGCATATATGAAGTAATGGTAATGCCTGCAGCGAGGCCGCTGCAGCAGCTCAGGAAATTTAAGGCAGTTTAGGTATGTATTTCAAAAGCCTGCTAGAATTTTGCACTTACACAAAGCTCATTCAGGTCATTCAATGTACAGTGATGCTTCGTTCATGTAGCTTACATTATTTCATAGCTCTTTCATTATACTGTTTCACATGATTCATCCAGTATGCAGTAACACATGATTGATTCAACATGCATCAACTCATAGTTCATTTACTGCACAGTAGCTCATGCAGTGTATGTAGATCAACTTTGGATTCATTCACTGAGTATTATCACATGGTTTATCGAGTAGTGAGAAATACATGAATACACAAGAACAGTACCCAGAGTGCAGTGCACACACGTATTTGTTGCATCAATTACACAGCTGTATTTTAGGCTATAAAAAAAGTTACTATACTTTGAACACACCCGTATTTGCACTCCAGCAGAATGTCCAAGTATGTACAGCAGTAACAATTGTAGCAGCTGAATGCCTTCAGTATAGGGTTGCAGATGAGGCAGATATATACTGGAGAAAGGTTAGTAGTAGTGACTGCAGCAGCTGAAGTCTCAGATGCCACGCAATGGCAACACCAGCTGCAGCTGCAGCAGCTGCAGCAGCTGAAGTCACGCAATAGTGACATCAGCAACATATAATTAACACGAAAGGAGCACGAATGACGCAACAACAACACCAGGAATGTAAATACAACGCCGGCAGCACAAAAAAAAACACAAAAAGAGTACTAGTAACATGAACCAGGGCAAAAAAATATCAGCAACACACAAACATAAGTAACAACACTTGGAGTGCAAAAGCAATGTTCCCAACAAAAAACCAACACTAAAGCAACACAACACCAGCAACTTAGAAGCAGCACCAGCAATACAGAAGCAAAATTAGCAATGCAAAAGAATTTCGAACTACACAAGAGAAACATCAGGAGCACAAGAGCAACACAAAAGCAGCACCAGCAACTCCAGCAACACTAGCAGCAGGCTGCAGCGCCCAGGGACTGCAAATCTCGGCGCAGTTTTTTAAGCAGAAAACTTTTTACCGAGCGCTTTTGGTGCTGGTGCTGCTGGTGCGACTGGTGCTGCTAATGCGCCTTGTGCTGCTGGTGCTGCGGGTGCACCTGGTGCGGCTGGTGCACCTGGTGCTGCTGGTGCTGCGGATGCCCCTGGTGCTGCTGATGCGGCTGGTGCAGCCGGTGTAAGATGCGGTCTCTCCGGGGAGTGTAAGGTGTTCATTACCTGCGACTCTCCCAGGGTCTACTTAGTGGAGCGGTAGACGGCGGCGCAACGCAAGGAATCTATTTCTCTGAATCAAGGTTTCTGTTGAATACAACTCGCCACGGCTCTTCCTCTGAAAAATTCTTCAGCAAATCTGGAAAAAACTTTTTTGGGCGTTCGAGAAACGTAAACGTTTTTTTTATCGACAACACATCCAGCAACGTTATCTTCCGTCGTGACGCTACTTGAGGTAGCTCGTTACCTCGATCTGCTTTGTGCTTCGCTTTCAACGTTAAAAGCCTTTGGTGAAGACTTAATTTATCACAAAGAAAGAGGCATGCTTCGCACGCAGCAAAAACGTGCTTTGATAGGGCTACAAAGATGCACTTGCACGTTCTGTGTCCGCTTACCGCAGGCCCTCAAAGCTGTGCTAAACATCTGAGTTCTGAGGGTACCTTCACCCAGAACATGATAATAAAATGATCGATCTACCCGTTGGCTTCATTTACGTGTAAATCTAACGACGTTGGGTATTGTAAATAAGTTATTTTCACAAAAGCTTAATTTACTAGTTCAGTACCGTTGATTTGGGGGAACACACAGGCGTGTTGGATGTGCCCAACATTGTTCTACATTCACGTTCAATTTTGAAAATCTCCCCCACGGAGGGTCGTCTTCCTGGTTGGAATCTTTACTTGCGTCTCTACAGCCCGTTCCAAGGTTTTGTACATGAACCTTTTCTTGCCTAAAAATTAAATTACTGATATTTGAATAATAAAATTTGACAGAAATATTGGCAACACTGACATGCCCATATGGGTAACTTTTGAATTAGTTCTTCGCTAAGTAAACTAGAGCAACGCCATCGTACGGGGACTGAGCCACGCTTTGGTGTCGAGGAAATTTTTACTTAAAATGAGTCGCCGTGAGTGCCTCAATGACCAATGAAAAGGATGATTGTGTCTAAATTAGCTGATGGTTATTATGTGAGAGATATAGCTGCTACTCTGGGTCGTTATTTCCGTACAGTGAAGAATTGTCTATTGAAGAATTGTCTAAGCAATGCTGAAGCCAAAGCGAAAAGGAAAAACAAGAAAAAATGTGGGATCCTGACGAGACGTGATGTGTCCAGAGTGCAATGGGAAACACTCAATAATCCAGAATGTCTTTGAGAATATCGGACTATGCTGTGAATCGAAACGACTCGATATCAAGTATCGAAAAGTATGGCGAGGCACGTCATGCCCGATCCCTTTCGAAGCAGGTAAGGATTCTCAACCTGAATAGGCAAGAACATACTTGAAATTGGATTTTAAACACGTCCTCTTCACTGATGAGATGCGTGCTATCCTCGACAGAACTGACGGGTGGAGCGAAGTTTGGGTTCTAGAAGGGGCTTCCAGCCCCTTCTTCCTCCCCCAACGTTTACGTCGTCAACAGTGAAAAAGAGGCGTTCTGATTTGGGTAGGAATTGTAGGCAATAAGTTAGTAGGTCCTTTTAGAAACTCTCAAAGTGTAAGACTCCCTGCAGCTGCCTGAGTTGACTTCTGTAGCAGTAGTTCTGCAGTTCCGGAGGAGGTCTCCTACCAACGAAAAGAAGCTAGTTTTTACGCACGACAGCGCCCCGTCACATGCTACAAAAGCTACAGTAGAACAGTTGAAGACTCTTGAGCTCAAGGATGGCTAACTATGAAATGGCCAGCGTGTTCTCCTGACCTGAACCCTATCGAGAACCTGTGGTCACTGCTCAAACAACGTGCTTACTAGTCGGGACATCAATTTTCACCAAGGATCACCTGTGTTTAACTTGTACTAATGGTATTACTGTTAAATGAAATTGAAAATTTCTTGAAACCTATGGGCAGAGGTCTCTAGACTATTGTTGAAGCACGTGAAGAGTACATTTATCACTAATATGTTTCCGTGAATTATTTTAAAATATTGATCTAGAAATGCTAGTGATGTTCATACTTTATATCAGCATCTTTGGTAGGGCTTAAAATAGCAAAAAACTTGTATTTTATAGACTTTTCATGTCACTGTACATAATTGTCGCACGATAAAAATTCAGCTAAACTAAATACACTAAAAAATCTTTCTTGATATCGGTCTGATCGATGTAAAACCCTTCATAACAATTAAAACTTAGCATGGTATCAACTTCAAAAATTTGGAAATGATATAGATTTTTGAGTTAATAGCTAAGAAAAAACTATCTAGCACAAAAGCTTGGCACAAGCTATTCGTAGTAAGGAAAAAATAATTCAAGAAAATTACTGCAGCTAAATGTGACAGTGCGTCGGTGCATAGTTCCCATTTTTAGTGCACCTAAGAATGAAAAGCAATTAAATGGATAAATTTTTGTTTCGGGTTGGATTTTCCTTGACTTAATTCTTATAAATTTGCTACAAGCATTTCCATTTAAGGTACAACGATTTGACTATCCGACTTCTTCCGTACAGTAAGATTCGTTTATTGCTTTATTTTCAATTAGATGCCAACAAATACACCAAAAATGATTAGAAACTACAGATACAGAGGAGTCCAAAAAACGTATTCACTGTTTGTGATTCAATAATTTCGAAACAAAAAGAGTTACACCAGCGAACCTCGTGCGGAAGTGTAGGGGCACTGTTAAGTCAGCCGTGGGTGAACAGTGTTGGAGGCCTCTTGAGCGCATGCTCCAGCCTTTTCTTCCGAAATTGTTGAACTGCAACCAGTGCGTACATTTTTCAGAGGACGTTTGAGTCTGTTTCAGAGTTCTTCTGCTGAGAAAAATATAGAAATATTTGGAGCCTAAGTTTGACTTTAATCGCATTAACATCCGCAATTCCCGGGAATATCTCTATGTCTTTGTTTAAATGTATTAATTAGGACTTCCGCATGTGGGATACACGTATTTTGTGTGGTACTTGATATGAGTGCATGCGATATTTCATTAATTTTTACAGGTAATTTTAATGAACAATTTTTCGGTTTTACGGTAAAGTGAAACACATGCTCCCCTTTCTTGAGCCCCGAAAGGAAGGGTGCGCTTTCATGCCCCCTTCAACCGCCATAAAAAAATGAGAAAAAGTACGTGCCCTTTTGAAGAGCCCCCGAAGAGAAGGAGTTAGAGACATTTCTCATTCAAGGCCCCCAGAAGACGAGGTAAGATTACCTGCCCCTTCAAAGACCTCAAAAAGAAGAGGTAAGATTACCTGCCCCTTCAAGAGTCCCCCCACAAAAAGAGGTATGATTTTATGATTCCTTCAAAAGCTCTGAGAAGAAGTGGTTGGATACAAATTGCGTTTTCTTCAGGAACCCATAAAAGAAGATAGAATATACTTGTCCCTTCAAAAGTCGAAAAAAGGAAGGATGAGAAACAAGCTTTTTTCAAAAGCCTGGAAAAGAGTTGGTTAAATACGAATTAAACGCTCCTTCCAGAGCTCAGAAGGAAAGAAAGCAAGATACCTGCCCCCTATACAAGCCCCCCTAAAAAAGAGGCAATAGACATGCCCTCTTCAGGAGCCTCAAAGAAAGAGAGGTAAAATACATGCCACCTACAGGAGCCTCAAAGAAAGAGAGGTAAAATACATGCCCCCTACAGGAGCCTCAAAGAAAGAGAGGTAAAATACATGTCCCCTACAGGAGCCTCAAAGAAAGAGAGGTAAATAAAATACATGCCCCCTACAAAAGCCATAGAACGAAGATACGGGATACCTACGGGTTCGGCCGTTCCAAACCCCTGGAATAAAGGGTGGGATACATGCTTGTAATTTACACCTGCATTATACTGACGTCACGTCGATGATCCATGCGTCCCCTCCGCACACGAGCGAGGGCGTTTTCCATCTAACGCCGTTTGAATCATGAGAACCATAACAGTAAATTTATCCTGAATTATAAGAAAACCCAATTGCGAGTTTCCTCCACTTCTCTTCATGCGTACGTCTGTGTGAGCAATTCTGAACCCTTTAGTCAAGAGAGTTGTGGATGGAGGTCGGCTGATACATTGCGTAGTTATGTAGTCGAGAGCATCCGAACAAGCCGGAGAAATGGTTAGTCAGTTAAATGAGTTCTTAATTCGGTCAAGCCGGAGAAGTGGTTAGTCAGTTAAATGAGTTCTTAATTCGGTCACGCCGGAGAAGTGGTTAGTCAGTTAAACGAGTTCTTAATTCGGTCAAGTCAGAGAAATGGCTAGTCAGTTAAATGAATTTTTAATTCGGTCAAGCCGGAAAAATGGTTCGTTAGTTAAGACAATTTGTGAACGAACTAAGCCTAATTACCCTAAAGAAAACTATGCTTCACAATTTTAGGCTCTAGTTTTTTTATGAGGTTATCGTTTCATTTGAGTCTCTGACCCTTACGAACGCTGCTGGTTGTTTTCTGCAACAATTTGACGAGCCTACAAAATTTACTCTGCTAAAATCAGGGTGCGTTAAAATTCTAAAAAAGTATCTCCTGACATAAAAATTATTTATGTTCGGTTACTTGAATAACTCATAATTTTTTCTAACATCTAATTTTTCATCGGAGGAGATGACATTGTAGAAGATCCCATTTAATTTTCCAGGTATCACCCCAGTTTGATTCCATTTTCTAGCGTCCTTCTAGTGTCAGTTCACTGAAGTATAGAACTGCTCAAACAGTTTCCATTTCGAACATTTCCGTACATTTTCCAGCCTATTTCTCTCCATTTGATTATATTTTAAGTCGTTCACATTGAACATCTCTAGACGTATGTAAGCCTGACCCACCGTACACTTCACAGAATGTTTTAGGAGCACGTCAGGTACAGTCAATCACAGCGAGACAGACAGTAAACCTTTTCTAAAAATTACTCTACATTTGGATTATATTTATGTTGACAAATTTTGTTGTAGAAATGACTGCTAACGCAAATATGCTACGTTTCTCCACCTCTTCATGCTTTATTCCAAACATAGAACATTTCCCAGTGTTTTGATGTGGTTTTGTAAAAATAGTGTAGCGCATTCGAATATCAATCTACCATAACAGTTCAAATAAGCTACTATAGTGTTCTCAGTGCACTAATTCATTAAACACATACACTTACACACACTTTCTCACGCACGAACACCTTAGATTCCTAAGACACTCTCAGCACGCACTTGCACACATGTACACACGTACACGCGCACACGTACACACTCACACAGGCACACCTTGGATAACTTGGAGAAGTTCGGGCCTCGAGCCCTGGCCACACTGGAGTGCCGCCTTTTTGTATGTATGTTTTGTGCTCTCATGTCAGCGAGCTGCTGAATGAGTCCATTTCTCTCCACCGTTCGACACACACACACGCCCAGTCAACACACACACACGCACACACTCTCCACACACTCACACATTCGCCACACACCATCCACACTCCCCTTCTCCCCCACACACACTCTCCACATACATACATACAAACACACACTCTCTCCACATACGTACACACACTCTCCAGACATACACACCCACTGCCACACGCACACACTCTCCCTATCATCAGATAAGGAAGGCTGACTGCTCTCCCCTCGCTTCCCTATGAATATAGATTGGTTATTTGGCGGGCCCGGGCTACAAGGGCACAAGCGCCTCCAGTCGCCACGGCGGCACAAACCTCAACTGTATTTTTCCATGGAAATTCTTGCTTGTGTTCTGAGACACGCACACACATGCACTCATGCACACACGTACACGCGAACACACACACACGAACACGCACACGCACGCAAGCATACGCACAGACGTACACTTTCTGATGCATGCGAACGAAGATGCTCTCGTGAATTTTTTCCAAAAAGAAAACAGATGCTGCGTAGTTAGGTCAGACATACGTACGTGCCTAGGTACGTCTGTACGTGCGTGTGTACGCCAGGAGTTACAGAGAACGCGTCATCACTCAGTCACACGCGACGGTCTCAGTGCTTGCTTTTTGGGAACTTTGCTTGCTTTGAATCGACGAAGGCACTCGTGAAATTCCAGTCGGGCAATCAATTATGTCTCCTCTGAGACTCTGCCGCTTGCACACAGAAACTTGATTTTTAAGCGCTCCGTAAGGCAACGCTTGCATTTTATTATCATATGAAGTTATAATCTCATCTCTTCGAGTAAGCCCCTGCTGTCACAACACGCCCCTGCTGTCACAATACGCCCCTGCTGTCACAATACGCCCCTGCTGTCACAATACGTCCCTGCTGTCACAATACGCCCCTGCTGTCACAATACGCCCTGCTGTCACCATATGCCCCTGCTGTCACAATACGCCCCTGCTGTCACATACGCCCCTGCTGTCACAATACGCCCCTGCTGTCACAATACGTCCCTACTTCAAAACCAGACGCAAAATTCGAGAGCCTAATTTACAGCGTCTGAAGACGCTATTAGTTTAGTTTCGAATCGAAAATTTCCGATCAATTTCGAATGTGGTCCACAATTCGGGCCACTCAGCCAGAGAAGCCAGTCTTTGGCCTCACTTGTAATTTACCAAGGTGCACTTTGGGTAGGCGTTTCCAACTTTCCAGCTTCTCTTATATGAATAACATCGACAACATACGTCGAAAATGCAATTTATTATTAGGTTCAACATTTTTATAATAGCAGGATTACTAATCATGGCTTCCATGTCCTTTACGCTACCAAATTTCACTCGACCTGTTACTTATACTTTTCCTTACGGTCATTTTATCTCTTCCTTACAACCTATTTTATGGTCACTTTATCGGTCTTCTATGGCTTCCCATATGATCACTTTACCTGTTCTTTATGGCTTATGATAGAATCACTTTACCTGTTCTTTATGGTTTATGATATGGTCTTTTCACTTGTTCATTATGGCTTATGATAGGGTCACTTTACCTGTCCTCTATGGTTTTCCATATGGTCACTTTACTTGCTCTTTATGGCTTATGATAGGGTCACTTTACGTATTCGTTATGGCTTCACTAATGTTTTTTTATCTGCCGCTTGTGACTGTCGGTCTGGCCACTTTGCGAGGGAAATAATGGACATTATATAAAAGAAAATAAGCCTCTATAGAAATAGATGTGCTATAATGATAAATTTTGAATTTCATGTTAAAAATAGTATTCTGATAACTATAACGGTTACGAGAAATAATTCTAGATTTAAGTCAACATTTGCTGCACTTTGCTCAGGTGTTTTGGAGTTATTTGAATGTGCAGTGTAGAGGTGCAGTGCTGCAGTGCACTGCGTTGGCCTGCAGTATACTGCAGTGCCGCAGTGGTGCAGTGTTGCAGTGCTGTGTGCTAGTTTTGGCAATGCTGATGTGCAATACTGCAGTGCACTGTATTGGCCTTTGCAGTGCTTCAGAGCTGTAGGCTCATCTGTTACGTGTTGCAGTGCACTGTACTGGTATATTTGTAAACATTTGTAAGCACTTATTTACCACAAGTAATTTACATCAGATACAGGTTTACAATCAAATGAGGAATGACGAAGAACCGGGATCAGGATATATACCACAAGTGGGCCCAAATAAGCTACAAGGCTTCTAGGGCAACTTATATAGAAATGAAGGCATTCAATTTACAGCACATCAATGAGTTATAACAAAAAAGGCTTAAGGTTACACTCAGGTATATACAGCACTGCATTGCACTGTGCTAGATTGTGCAGTGCTACAGGGCGGTTGTGTACAGTGTTGCAGTGCACTGTATAGTCCTCTGCAGTGCTGCGGCGCACTGTGCCGGTGTTTGTGGTGCAGCAGTGCACTGTGCTGGTTTTTTCAGTGCAGGTGTACAGTACTGCAATGCACTGTACTGGCCTGGACAGTGCAGTGAGCCCCCATCTCTATGTGTCCGGAACACGTTATTCGACACCGCAAGCCCTCAGTCAATTGCGAAATGCGTGTCTGATGAGGCCGCCAACGCCCCAGTCCAGCCATCCCGGGATGCCTGGCCACTCGCCTGCGTGGTCTGCTCATTCTTGTGTAACCCAAGGCGGTGTCGAGCATGTTTCCAGAACCCCCGACTCCTTATGTTCCATACGCCTCCAGCTTATCTTGCTAGCGCTGCATCTAGTGCAAATTCAGCATGCTAGTGTTGGTATCTAGCGCATTCTGGGTCTACTCAACTGGTATTCTTGCTTTAATTTAGCATACAAGGCTCGGCATACCGCACGTATGTATTTAGTCTACCTAATAGTATGTACGTGAATATACACCGAAAATTCAGCATGCTAATTTCTAATATACATCTAATAAGTATATCTAGTCTCAGCTCTCTTTCCCTCATTCATTTTACCAATTTGAATGCCAACCTTCTACGTGAACGCAGTATTTGCCTTCACTGGCACTGTTAATGCGCCCCTGTATGTTTGTATGTATGAACATAGCGGAAGACACACGGAGAGATAATAATGATCGGTTAGTACCAAGAGCTATTGTTTGTTTGTGTTTACATTTGAATGCATTTCTGAGGCAGATACCTATTTATTCCATTGCGTAAGCCACTTGAAGAAATTTTGATACACTTGGGTGCATCAACATTCACTCGTCAGCTCAGGGCTGCAGCGATAGGCAGCGTTTCAGAGTGAGCGTGTCCATGTAACCCTGGAAAGGAAGAGTGCTTCGAGTGTAGTCCTGTGAAATGAAGTTAAATTTCTGTTCAGTAACTAAGTAAATATGCATAGATATTTTGCATTATTGTGTTTTTCATGTACATAAATAAAGCCATATTTACTTGTAGAACCTGTATTGACAGGTTATGTTCAGTTAAATATCACGAAGAACTGGAACTTTTAAAATATTTGTTACTTTTCATGTTTTCCCTGAACGAGTATTTCTAGTTAATCTTTAACGTAAACGAGTGATTAGAGTAAGTTAAACTTTCACATGAAGTACCGTAGACTTACGCTGAGCGAGTACTGTTTGAGATGCTTACGATATTGTAGACAATGTATTGTTACATGACTGAAAAACGAGCTGCATGGTGAACCTACGGCGCACATTTGCTTAATAACTTGAGCTTGTGACACACAATTGAATCAAAAATGCTCAAAATTGTCTTTGTCTTTTAGTGTACTAGGGATTCTTACAGCAAAGGTCATATAAGTTCATCACTCGTTGTCCTCGGCCCAATTTTTCATGGGTATCCATTTTTAACTGCAACCAAGCCCTCAAAAAATGGACATAAAACGTGAGCTTCTGTACTGCATGAACGATATTTTTTCAACATGAGTAAGTCCCACGTTTACGGATGCAACAAGTGGAATGAGAAATAGACGCCTAAGATTTACCTTCAGGACGTCGCTTAATAGAAATTTCGTAGCGCATTTCAATTTTGCGTCCGAATTCGCCTTTTCGTTTTCTGCGTCCAATGTCCCCAGTATTACTGGTCCATTATTGCTTCCTCAATACCCTGAGCCTGGTGCGAGAGATGTGTGATATTCTCGCTAAATTATCCGAAATGGTTTTGACCTACACAGAAGCCGCCCGGTTCTCGCTGCATCGATCTTGCCAAAGCTACGCACTAAATATTAAAGCCTCATTACCGGCGCTGCTGTTCCGGCTGTGCGGCTGTGCAACAGCTGCTGTGCCACTGCTGCTTACTCTGCGCTGTCCAATCTAGAAATACGAACACAATTATTATGTGCAGCGTTGTGTTGTTGCGCACTTTCATCTTTTCCACCAGTTTCTTCATCACCTTCATCACCTCCTCCTCCACCAGTTTGTTGTCTTTCATCTGCTTCTTCCATCTCCTCAAATTGCCGCTTCTTCCGACTCTGTTTGTTCTCCGGTGAACTATCGCCTCAACATTCTGATTTCTTTCGTTTTTTTATTTGTAAATTTTAGTTTTTTCCGCAACTGTACCCAGTCTAACTTTGTCATTAGAGCATGTGTAAACATCTATAGTTATTTACAATTTTGCCTGCCTAAGCGCAGGTATCGCTGTCACATAGTTGATATTATCGATGGGGCGGCGAAAAAGTTATATTGGGTTGACTTTCAGGCACCAGATACCAAACTGTGCCTGCTCTCAGTTGAAGATTTTCGATTATACATGGTGCCTCAAAATGGTCTGCCTCATATGTTACTTTAGTAAAACTAGCACAAACCAAAAAAGGAGTAAGTATTTTATATTTTAAATACATGTACATTAAATGTAATTTTATTTCATTCTGTTTCAGGCTTCCCATTTGATTTGGAAAATACTCTTTCATTGTGGAGACGTGGCACGTAGCGATATCGGCTGGCCCCCTCGATCGCCTGATTTGAACTCGTACGGCATTTTTCCCGAGGGGATATTTGAAATCTACGTAAAGTGCACACTAGTCACCCTCGAACTACTGAACAATTGAATGATGGTATTCGTCAAGAAATTGCTGCTGCTCTTCAAATGATCGTCTTTGACAACGTGTGGATAGCAACGGCACCCATTTAATTGACGTAGTTTTTAAAATGAAAAGAAGCAAAATTCCATGATATTTACGTATAGAAAAAAATTCTTCTTCAAATTTTCATATTTTGTTTCGCTCTCATTCAACCAACAAATATGTCGGATCATCTAGTTACAGCCAGTTCATAGTTTGCTTCTCCGGTACCGAACGGCTTGGAGATGGTGCAGAGGGAGATGATCAAACGTTTATTTTTGAAAGCTTTACGTCTAACGACTTTAGACTGAGTAAAAAATAGGTTATCATGAGCCATCTTATGAACGCCATTGAATGACCATGTTCGATCTACATTTATAGCTAAGCATCGCATCAAGATACTTACGAGAGCAATTTTCTAACTAATTTGGCAAACAAGATTTGCTGTAAATTCTGGTACAAGTGAGACGCTTCCGAATAAGTTAATTCACCAAATGACTTCGGCTGTCGTAGGATTTTAACATATATGATCAAGCTTTGAGAATATATTTGGTCGATACATGTGAATAGAAAGCATTAGAGTTTTTAACTTTTCCGTAAAAGAAAACGAAACAATTTATCGTTAGTTTTAACACCAGTGTACGTATATGTGTAACAGTGCGTCATAAATAAAAGACATCCAGAAATGAGAATGCCTAAATTCTTAATGGAGTTGAAGCAAGATTTTCTGCAACCTAAATAAGCGTTTGGCCATTTCAGTTTCCTTATTTAGCGTACGGTGTTCGCCTCTTCTCATATGATGGTGACGTAAGTCGGTTACAGGCGCGAAGATTTTTCAGCTAAGAAATTGACGATTCGTCGCTCACATTTTTCTGAAGCCCCTTCCTCAACAAGAGTTCGACGCCCACGTGCAGCCTGATATGAAACCCTGCTTGGAGTTTAATGTGTTTCGTCTCTAACTGTCCTTCGTTCACGAAATTCTTGAGTAACTTGAAATTACTCCTTCTGCTCGTCCTCCTGACGACCGGAACATAACGGCTATGGGTGTAGTTCGTTGGGAGTGACAGCTTTTATTTTATACCTTAATGGCACGAACTGGAAAAGCATTCACAAATTAAACAGAAAATGAAGGGTATTGCGATGTTGAAAGCCGTATTCTGAACACAAAACTCATAAACATGCGCACAAGACGTTCCTGACGAGCTTGAAGTTTTTTCTTCCTACGACTTGAATTTTTTACTGAAATTCACTAGTGAATGCATACACCGTCTCTGGTGTTCAATGGTGTTCACTGGTGTTCAATGGTGTTCACTGGTGTTCAATAGTGTTCACTAATGTTGACTGGTGTTCTCTGGTGTTTAATGGTGTTCACTGGTTTTCAATGGCTTTTCACTCACGTTCAATGGTGTTTAATCGTGATCACTGGCATTCATTTGGTGTTCGTTTCAACGGAAAGGTCGTATTTGAGCCTGAAAGAGCTCCATCTTCCAAATTGTGCATCACAAACACGAAGCTTAGCCCTCATCCAACACGCAATTTTTCACTGGCGTTGACCGCAGAATGCGCGCGCGTCCATTCAATGATACTCGCTGGTGTTCAATTGGTGTTGTCCGGGACCTTAAACTCGTATTCGAGCCTGGAAGGGCTCCTGCGTACAAGTTGTTCATTACGAACACGAAGTCGTGTTCGCATCCAACACGGAGGCGGGTGACGGCCGTCCTCGACTCCCACGTACATAATGACTCTAACATTTGCATTTGATAGGTCACGCCGACTGGCTCCTGAGCACAACTTCTCCACCGACTCTGCGCCTCCACTTCTGATCTACGGTTATGAGAGCCGCGTCCCAAGCGCCAGATTTAAGGGAGAGAAAGTTGCGTCGCAGATTTGTGGGCCAAGAGATGCGGCGCCTACGCCATCCGATCGTTCTCAAAGTTTTTCTTCGACTTCACGAGCACTGAAACGAATATTTTGAAAGTATGCTAGACGCACCCAACTGCGCGTCTCAGCTAAAACGTTCTTCGTCCCTTGAAATATTTTATAGTCTTTCTCCATGTTTGTTATTGCGAACTCACTAATACGATTGCTGTTTCATAGATCAAGAGAGGATAGGCAAGTAAATGTTGTATGGTGTTAATCATTTGAAACCGTTCATTTTCGTGTAGAAATTTGCGGCTATAGGATGTTTAGTTAAAAGGTTTGTTACTCTATTCTAACTTCATCAAAGTTGCTTAGCAGTCTCAGCTCAGGCAGGTTACTCGATTCAGGAAAAGCCGCATTTGTGCACAATTATTTTAGACTGAGGTTTCCACAGAGCGGAAGCGCAAAAATATTGCACTTGCAAGTTGCAACATTAGGACTTATAACTCGACTTCAAGAGTCGCAGCTAGAACTGACATTCGTGTAGCGGTTAAACTTCTTCACGGAGACAGTACGAATCGGGTCTTCGTGTCAGTGAGCAATTCCAACGATTGGTAGAATATTTCAAGTTTTCTGCTTAAATTCAGCAACTAATCATGAATTCAGGTATATTTGTCCTTCCAGCTGATTGCCCGAGAATTATGACTGATTTTCAAAGTGTATTCAATGAGTGGGTGCTAGAGAAATACAATCTATCGTGAAGAATGAAAAATTTCAGTCTCGTCACGGGAACACCTACAAGACGAGCCATAAAGCTGTTTGCCAGGAGTAGAAACATATGGTGAACTGGAAGCTGAGGCACTAACGCATGAAACCTAAATATTGGTTGCTGCAAATCACTTTACAGCGTGAATTGCGACACAGTTTGATCACTCCCGGCCATTTTCTCGACCTTGTAATTCAACAACAGATGTACAATCTGGTGAAATTTTTACTTTTCAGTTCGAGGTCTGCGGCGCAGGTTTTGTGGTTGAGCCCTGCATTCGACCACTGCCCCAGAGATGGGTTAACTGCATGCAAGTTGCAATCCAGCTCCTGCCACGCAGTTTTGTTTGGTGGAATTCACAGCCGAAGCTACTGCTTAGATGAGGCCGGAGCTGGAAGGTGCCGTTTGGTTTCCTCTTAATTCCCAGCTGAGTTTCGAGTGGCAGCATTTCTGGAGCGCCCTAAAATTTGAGTGATCGTTCATAAATTGGGCGTTAATAACAGAGCGTGCAGGAGTGGGCAGTATTGGAGGGAATTAATATTGAGAGAAGGGTTTTAGCGAGACAAAATTAGCGGCAGAGGCGCGTAGGTCATTAAGATGGTGGCCGAGATTGGGCCGAGACGCGCTCTTAGTGCTCAAAAAACACGACTTAAACCTTCTCGAGAAGTCCTAAGCATTGATAAACGAGGATTACTTCGGTGTAGCATGACACGCTGATGCAGCCACGACCACTGCCCTCCAGCTTCGGCCAAAACAAAATTACAAGATTTACGCTCTAGCAACGCCCTTCACTGCAATATCTCAAAGCAAGCAACATCTATATAGGTTCTCCTGACTTCAGTGGATCTTTGCGCTGCTTTACAGGGGTCCTCGTTAATAAGATCTTACGAATGGTAAGAGGGATGTTTCCTGTATGAATTTATAAACCTACTGCTACCTTTACGAGCTAGGAAATTTTAATTTAAGCGAGCGGAACGGAAAAGGTTCGCAACATCTCAGAGGTATAATTGTTCTTTTTAATTCTTAAGGTATAAATGAGGGTTGTTGTTTTGCTCGTATATTTATCACGAAAGACATTTTCCTTCAAGAAGTAAGCTTACGTTTGAATTTCGTAGTTAAATAGATTTCTTTTATTCATTCGGAATGAAGAAAATCGATTTCGAAAATATTAACAAAAGAGGAAATTAGGAAAGAAACAAAACTGATCGCATAAAATGCGTAAGTCGTATCCAAGAATATTTCGGCATTTTTTTAATTTCGATAAGTCATGATGGCCGAACGCTATTTTGTTCGTATGTACAATATATTTCCCTTTAGCCAGGTTCGTAAGTTCAATATACATGGAGTACTTGGCTATGAACATGAAGATTTGAAGAAGTCATGTAAAGAATGCCTTCATGGTCCAATGTCAAGTTGTCAGAGCTTTCGAATTTCTTCTCGGTTTCTACGTTCGCATCGTCGAGTCCATCGCGTGTTTTTGCAGCAGTTGGAATTTCGTGGAATTTCAACGTCAGCTCCGACATGATGTTGAGCGTGTGCGTTGCTCCCTCAGTTTTAGGTTCGATTTAGAGGCTTACTCTGGAGTTAGTACGTTACAATACAAAACCTGGTTCGGGAGAGCTGAATGAACCTAGTTAATCTTGCTTTGCGCAGTTCATTCTTTTACTGGAGCCAAAGGTAAATCATGAAGGGAGCTTCCCTTGAATACCTTAACGATGTTTGGGCCTTTAATCCCGGGCCACACTGGGGTGCTGCCGCTTTGTGTGTATGGTGTGCCTTCGCATAACCGCGAGCTGTTAAATGACACCGTTTCTCTCTGCCGTTTGATGATAGTGAGGCAAGGGAGGCCTATCAGGGATAGTTTGTAGGATGTTATCCAGCTTCTTCTTGAAGACGTCAGATCTTTAGGTAGAGAGTTGAAGATTCTGGGTCCCACTCTTATTTTACCGCCGATCCGGAGATAATCAACCGTCCAGAGGTAACATTACGTGGGGCGCCCAGAATGACAATCGTAGTTGTCCCGGCGCAGACATTAAACTGGGGCACAAACGGCCCCTGCGTTACAAGGCACATGTCGCCACACTGCGCGTTTTCTCTGTCACTCGTTTTCTTCCGTGAACCTTCATTTTCAGTGAGTGACTAGTGCAACATGAACGGCGACGTAAACTTGACATCATGACACGCGTCAATTTTCTCGTGTTCATTTTGCTCATCATCGACATCACACCCGCGGTGTTTGAGACCGTTGAGAAACGATCAGAGAACTGAACTTTTTTCAGTTTAAAAGGTAGAAAACTTAAAATACCTCAGCAAAGCCTTCCGGTCTCCGCCCGTGAAGAGATAAATCTATAGCATACCATGAATTTCTACAACCAAATGGTGGGAAGAACTCTCGTACTGCCAACATATGTATAGCTAGAACGCAAAAAGGCTTGAAACCACCAATATCGGATTTGGGAATGTGCATCAGAAATATGACGTGTATTAAACCGTATACCGTCAGAAAATATTCACTCGAACGAATAAGGTAATGACTCTCATGCAATCTGCCCAGCTCGAGAAAGCTCGAGATTTTTGAGCAATAAATGATATGGATTCTGAAACTGTAATAGTTCTTGTTTTGCTCGTAGAAAACAGGGTAGGGTAAAAGGCACTCACGAGTTTAAAAGATTCGTTACTTTACCTGTAGTAGGGGTAGGAAGGTAGGCGGGGTAGAACAAGGTAACGATCAAGCTTACAAGTGATATAATAGCTCTATTTGTTTACAATAGAAATATTTTATTAAGCGTCAGGCCACAGCAACTGAAAACCTCATTTTATGTTTGCATCTTACAGCTTTTGATGATATCATCTTTACTATGTAAATATATACGAACATAAAGGGCTATGCAGTGACTTATCAGCCGGACAATTTCCCTAACACAACAAACACGTTTACATAAGACTTAACTTAAAGACCTTCTACTTAAAAGATAGCAATTTCTCTTGCGATTGCTTAGTTGTTGTGACTTATACTTAAGATTCACTGTGAAATCATGAAAAATAGTTTTGATGAATAGGTTAACCTGAAATAATTGGACCAGAAATTACTACACCAGAGACCCTGCCCAGTTTTAACCTGACATTGAATATTTAGGTTCATATCTCCCTTACTTGTTCCATGTAGCATGGTGGAACGCTACTGGACTAAAATTAAAGGTGCTTTACTTTCTACTTTTAATTTAAGCGCTTGTTTAGAGCCCTTCGTTAGCACCTGACACGCACCGCAGAATACGCTATCGAAGTACACGGAAAGACTTCCTTGTTTCTCAATTGCTGCATCCCACACCAGATGTTAGTCTAACTCTAACACCAGGCTCCATAAGCGTAGAAGCCGCCTATGAGCGATAACCTCTCCTTATTTCGGCCATTTGAGCCGTTAAAAGCCGTGCTGCAGCCTGATATCGCTGGTAGTCTAAGCAGCGACGCCTACACCTACCTTAATGAGGGAGGCTGCCATTGAGCCGCCGTAAGCAATAGCCGTAATCAGGAGGCGCCCGTTGCCTATCACCACACGGTCGCTTAGCATCGAGATAACTATGACATATCGCCTTCATGCGCCTTCCCTCGACAACTTTTCTATTAGTGGTCGCCGCACTGCAAACAACCGCACCACTAAATCGCTCTAATGCATAAAAATTTACGCCTCAAATTACACCGTAGCCGACGGTGATTATGTACTTGATCCTCCGCTCGATTATGGAGCGAAGATGGAGGGCCGAGTCGACCCTCCCAGGGCTTGGTTCCTTAGGACGGAGGAGGAGGGGATGAGGGGGCTGTCACGAAGGGGGGTTAGTGGGGACATTGTGGGTACAAGAGGAGGCTTTACGCGATTTTTAGGGTGCAGTCAAGTATGTTGCTGGAGTCGTATTAAAGAAATTAGACATGCTTCTTCATGAAGAGGCCAACGTGGTCCTGAATGGATTGGATGGAGAGGCTGCCTTGCGCAACTTCATCAGATTTGCGCAGCTGAATTTGATATGGCGCATTCTTTTGTTAAGAATTGTGTGGCACAAAAAAGAGTTGTTTGATGCGTGATCAGCCCTATTTTTAGCAGAAAATTAATGAATGTTGTAGTCATTATTTTTCCATCTCAGGGTCTTAAAATTCTTACAAGTGCTACGTAAACATGTGAAGCAAACATAAGGACAAGAGAGAGAGAGAAAGAGAGGAATGTTTTACAAACATAAGGACAAGAGAGAGCCAATGAAATCATCAATTTTGGTGAATTTGTTGAGAGCATAATGAACCTTGCCTTTTTTAGGAGCGTCACTCAAGAAATAATATGAACGTTTCTAAGCAAAAGTTCTAGGCATTGCAGGTACAGCCACGGAAATCAAGGTAGACGCACCAAATGTAAATGCGGACTTTGGGTGAATGTTACAAAGCTCTTTCCGTGATCGCCCGTCCTAAGAAGTAATTCGGAACACAGAACCACTTTAAATAGGATCCGCCATCATTCATTTGAGAGTCGCTCTCAGTATAGCTTCATCGTGAATGATACGACGAGAATAAGCTCGCTCTTGCGCAACATTTTCAAGGTAAATTCTTACAAGGTGAAGAATAAAAATGAGGGCAATTGAAGGTCTGGGGCATTCTGACTGTACAGCCTGTGCCCTTATGGCTCTGTAAAGATGGCGTCACAAAACTGAATAAGGATATACGATAACATCGTAAAACTTTTAACGAAATAATTTAATTATCCACGCCTATGCTCACGGATTAAAAATCTAAAGAAACATGTGGCAAGTCTATCGACGGAATCTCGATCAAAAATTGGAATACGAACAATGAATGCGAAGCTCTGAATGGCGTGAAGCAGAAGCTTGGATTCTACATTCAACATGTACATAAATCAGCTATGTGACGCTCGATGTGGGAGAGGTGAACCCTCATCCCCAAGACGGCTATGTAGCTCCCGTCATTCTGCTGTCCGTTGTCTCCTTCTCATTCCACTTCGATGGACATTATCTTCTGCAGCCAGCAGTGGACGTGTCCGCTGCAGATAGTGGCGGACAATCCTCTGCTGCCAGTGGTGGTCATTGTCCACTGCTAATAGTGGTGGATAATGTCCGCTGCAGATAGTGGCGGACAGTCCTCTGCTGCCAATGGAGGTCATTGTCCACTGCTGGTAGTGGTGGATAATGTCCGCTGCAGATAGTGGTGGCCAGTGTCCGCTGGTGGCAGGCATGAACAATGTCCGCTTCTAACAGCGTTGGACACTACGAGGATGGCTACAGAGGAGGACACTGTCCATTCGCGGCAGGGACGACGGCTGCCGCTGAAAAGGTGCCATAATATCCGCCGCCTCCCTCAAAGCCTTCGGGTCGTCGCCGCGGCCTGCTGCTGTTGCGGCTGTGTTGGGGTGTGGGGACTGCAGTGCGAGTTGTGTTGTGTTGGGTAGTGTTGTGTGGGCAGTGTTATGTTGTGTTATGACATTTTTTTGTGTTGGGCAGTGTTGTGTTGTGTTGGGCAGTGCTGTGTTGTGTAGGGCAGTGTTGTGTTGCGTTGTGTTGGGCAGTGTTGTGTGGGTAGTGTTGTGTTGAGCGGTGTTATGTGGTGCTGTGGTGTGTTGAGCAGCACTATGTTGTGTTGTGTTGAGCTGAGCAATGTTGCATTGTGTTGAATTTCGCAGTGTAGTGTCATGCTGGGCAGTGCTGTGTTGTGCAACGTTATGTCACACTGTTTTGGGTCGCATAATACTGTATAGTCACATACAGTGCTGTATTGTGCAGAGTTATGCCGTGCATTACTGTGCAGAGCCGCGTTTTGTGGTGTCGTGCTGTATTGTAAGTTATAATTTTGGCTGTTCAACAGCACATGACGTTAGATCCTGAGAGGTGCGCTCTACAAATTTTCTCCTTAGCTCATCATGAGAATTTTCCCGCTACCTGCCTGCGTGACGCACATTTGCAGCCGAGTTACGCGTGCGTTACATGTGTGAGGTCGTAGAACACCGCCACCTGCAAACATTTATTTCTCACAGTGTCCCTTAGCCACCACTATAATAGTGTTAATGTGCAGTGTTAACGTATGATACCCCTGTCACAGACTCACCTGTCTCTTGGTAACGTCTCCGTCTGACCGTCACATTTTGGGGTTAGTGGTAACGTCACTGGGTGACAAACGGCCCGAAAACCTCCTTGTTGCAACTGTTGCAGCGTCACCCAGTAATATTTTTCAAAATATCACTCAGTGATATAAATCTTAAAGTCCTCTAGTACGGTCCGTTTGATTGGGAACTAGCGAATTCAGATAAAATCGAGCCTAGTTTGAGTCCTAGAAATTACTGTTATTGTGTCACCTAGTGACCGCTGAGCTTCCCTCACCTAGTGGCCACCTTATATCATACTTGCGCCGACTAGTAATATTTTCAAGAAGAAATCTTTCTGGTTGCATAAAAAGCACTGCAACCAATTGCAACTAGGTCACTGTCATGCATGGTATGATCATGTGCACCGTATCATGGTCACATGATCCCAGGCACAATATCCGGGTCATAGGAAGTGATGGTCACATGGTCACATGATCCCAGGCACAATATCCGGGTCATAAGAAGTGATGGTCACATGGTCACATGATCCCAGGCACAATATCCGGGTCATAGGAAGTGATGAGACCAGGGACGACCTCGCAGTAAGGCGTGCTGTTTCGATAGGTAATACTCGTAGAAAGGCACTGTTATGTAACAATATTTTGCTTTAGGAATGAGTCACTACTTGCTTTACGGCTGCAAATAATTTACATAGAGGGAAAAAAGAACGGCTGCTTGCAGCCAGTGGCATTCTTGTTGCAATGGTAAAGAATATAAGTCAGAAATTCAATCATAAATGTCCTCAGAATTGCTCAAAACATATTGCACAACATAGCATACAAGCGGTCTGATAGAGCTCTCTCACTTCAGTCGTCAACGCTTGCTCATTTATACGGACACGTTTTGATGAAAATCGTGAATGTATGAATATATCTAAGCACATACCCGTACATTCAAACATGTGCATATACGTACCTATGTTCATATGGGTGCTTATAAACGGAGTGTGGTGAAAAGCGTTGACCAAGATAATTTGTCGAACAGTATTTTTTTAAATATAGTATGGAATGTGGGATTAGGTATCGTAAAATTTAATAACAAATAACCACGTTAATGTAGTTAGCTATAAAGATTAGACTCAAATTATATAGCAATTGATAAACACATAAAGAAGGATCAAACAGAAATAACAATTAACTCACGACATCGATTACTCATGTACACACGCATATGTATGTACAAACCGAAATGTTTGTTTATGACACCCAAAAAATTAAAAACACATGTCCGAGTATGCATACAAACCGAATGAACAACATCGCACTAACCAAAGCAACGCGTATATGAATGTAAGCCAAATGAACATATGCCTGTATTAATAAATATATTTCTAGGTACCTGTGTGCCTGTACGGCCTGCGGAAGTGCTGAGGCGGTGCACACGATGGAACTTCGATGTCGTTTGGCCATAATTTTGGTGCGCCTGCGCCCATTACGCCACCGCAGCCCTACGTGACTGTGGACTCGTAACACCTCCCTCACCTGCAGGTGGGTCCTGAAGGTTATGGGACCATTACCTTGACGGCGACACCCTCTTGGGAGGTGCTGTCACCCTGTAAGGTATTGTCACCCTGTGAGGTGTTGTGACCCTGTGAGGTGTTGTGACCCTGTGAGGTGTTGTCACCCTGTGAGGTGTTGTGACCCTGTCAGGTGTTGTGACCCTGTGAGGTGTTGTCACCCTGTGAAGTGCCATCACCTTGTGAGGTGCCATCACCTTGTGAGGTGTTATCACCTTGTGAGGTGCCATCACCTTGTGAGGTGCCATCACCTTGTGAGGTGCTATCACCTTGTGAGGTGCCATCACCTTGTGAGGTGCCATCACCTTGTGAGGTGCCATCACCTTGTAAGGTGCCATCACCTTGTGAGGTCTGAGGCTGCTTGCTATTACGGCGGCAGTCTGGGAGCAAGTTAATCAGCTTGCGTGCTTTTTCTTACTTTTAACGTTGTTTTCTTATTATACAGATGACTCTGATTCTACAAAATCATTGAATGTTTTATGGTTTCCTTGAATCGATCCAAGACCTAATTCTTCGCTATCGGTAATTACGGTACTCATAGTGGTGGTGCGCGGATCCCTACTATTACATGGTGATTTGGTACTGCGTGTGTGGTATGATACTACAGGGGATTCGGTACTGCGTATGGGGTATGATACTGCATGGTGATATGGTACCTCATTAGTGTGGTAGTATACCTCTTTAACCACAATATCTCTCCTTCTCGGTCGTCAGGAACCTTCGTCTGCAGTCTGGCGTGGTGGACACTAGACGTTTGTGAGTCCACAATGGATTATGAAGGGTGATCTCATGCAAAATACAGACATTATGAAGCACGTAGATATTCTGCCATTGCCCCGTCAACATGAAATCCTTTTAAATTAAGGATAAATTTCAGCCCCAGCCTCGTCACTATACGTAGAGAGCGAGGCACCGTACAATGCATCATTGGACTCGCCCCAAAATCAGTTGAAATTCAGCTAAGTTATGCTGTGACTAGATTGCTTATGTTGAAAGGTGCCTAGAATCTCCATCTCTGACAGCATTCATGCAAATGTTCGTCGATTTTTTAAGAAGGACTCATGAAATCGAATGTTTTTTTTTAATTTTGGGCGGTTCATATCAAGCACCTAGAGATATTTCTAATATTTAACCGCGTTCCTAAACTTAGGTTTTTGTAAGATATTTCTGCTTCTAAAATATTTGTAAGATGTAATTTAGAATAGAGCTGTGAACGCTTGAGTTTCAAAGATAATATACGAGGTTTAAATTTCATGAGATTTAAAACTCGTTCCAAACCATGACAATGCACACCCCTAGTAAAAAAACCGCGAAATCAGCACCGCGTTTGCTAAAACACATAAAAACATACCATTCCGCAAGAAAATTATTCAAAAATTTGTCCAACTACCCTGAAACCACCAATAACCACCACGGCACTTCTCTAAAAACAGAAACTCAACAACGTATTTCAAATCGCAACCGTAAAATTAAGCAACAACACAATTGAGTCTCCCTCCCCCCTAAAAATAGCTTGAAAACAACTGGCGCGCAGTGGCCTGGTGAGTGGCTGTCGCTGGGTCTCACACCAACCTTGTTAGCTTCATTAGCCAGCCAAATTACATGTTCGCTCTCCGACAAACTGCTGTACGGCAGTGAGGGGAGCACAGAGCTGGCCCTCACACTCTTTCCTTCCCTTGCTCTCGAGGGTAACGGCGCTGCCGCACGTCAACTCCACATTAACGTCGCGCGCCATTGATCAGCCCGGCCTGCACCGCCAATCTTCTGTTTGTCCGTGGTGGTGACAACCTCAGCTCTGTGGTTTGTGGTGACTCGTGTGGTGTTGGTGACAACCTCAGCTCTGTGGTTTATGGTGACTTGAGTCGTGGTGGTAACAACCTCAGCTCTGTGGTTTGTGTGGTTCGCGTTTGTGACATCATCTTTAGGGTAACGTTGTGTGCAACAACTTCTTTATTTTAAAGCTTTAAATGACGAGTTCTCCTCTACGGCGGTGTTTGTGGGTGATTTAAATGCTCTTTTTTAGACATTTGTTAAGTATTTATACCTGTTTTATCAACGTCTTTGTGACGATATCTGGCTTGACGATATTTTCAAGTGCCAAATAATGAAAGTAAATTAAATTTTATAAATTTGAGTCATGTTGCCTTGGAACAAAATATATTAAAAACTAAGAAACACGTTTATCCTTCATGAAATTTAGTTCTGAAAAAAGTTTCAAGTTCTGTCTTAACAATTACATCAAGTACCACCAGAATTATGCGCATGCAACAGCATTTTCTGCCTCGAGGTTTACCAAAAGTCGAACCTTCGAAATACTGCACCGTGATGCCCGTCACCGTCCTGCAGTTATTGAGAGGCTGCACAGAAATGGAGGTAAATAGCTTTAGCGTGAGAAATGAATGACTTTGACTGAAATGAAACGTGATTTAAAAGGTAGGTATAAGTCTGATAAAAATATTCGAAAAAATTACAAATTTGACATGAAATTTTGTTGCATGATAAAGTTTGATTCAAATAAATTGAAACCCTCAAAACGAGTAAAACTTGTACGATTAAACTGGTTCAATCCAAAAGCAAAATAAATTCAAGATATATCTATGTGATCAAATTATTAAATTGAAACTTAAGAATAATGGTTGTGTCAACATAAGACAAAAAAAAAGATAGTTTTTATTTTTTTTCCAAACGGAGCCGTTACACAGGTTTTTTTAACTTTTATATTCCAAGTCACGGATCATAATTGACAATTGACTACGAAAATACCGTAGTAACATTGATATTAATTGATTATCAACTTTAGCTCTCAGAGTCGTCTCATAATTTTTTTAATTAAGGGAAATATTCGATGCTCTGCACAAACAATACTTATCATTAATGACTTCTTTGTGCTCATGTATATTTTGAGATGTATTACATGAAAATTTTAAACTGACTTTCATGCTCAAATCGTAGCCACTGTGAAAACTTTGTTAAAACCACCCAGAAAAGACTTAAATGGGCACTGCACTGCCAAGTGTCTTGCATCCCGTAGATAAATCTTGATGCTCTCGAGTGTGTCAACCTTAGCTCGTCATGTTGATGTTGCAGCGGCAGGCGGTGTGTGAGGGCGTGAGTTTGTATTTTATCCCGTGAGAGATAATGGTTCGACTGTACTCTCCTCAATAGAGTGTGATTTCAGCTAAACAGACTGGGGAATAACTCAGAGTTACAGGAATGAATTCTTTACGTGTTATAGCTTCATCGATGAACATAATAAATTATATTCATTTCGAGTGCACATTTTTCCGAGCTTTAAGGTATACCTTTTCGTATAATTTTTCGCACTTAATATTGACCCCTTTGTAGATTTAATGAGCAATAAAAGTAAGTTAAACTTTCGAATGAAATTCCGTAGACTTACGCTACGTGTGTCCCTGTCGTTACACACGTGCAGTATTGTCTCACATGACTCAACAAAGTCTATAACAATGTAAATCCTCTTAAAATCCTCGAATCTCTATACATTTTCAAAAACAGA
>VOMN01102934.1:0-12735 GCA_014899125.1 Orchestia grillus
CATTCTATTATATTTCAAGCGGTATTTTACATGTTGTACTCTATACACATCTAGTATTGTATATTTTGTATCATCTCCAACGAACCTTTGCCCAAACACCTTCTGATTATTTTATTGCAAGTCTCGACCAGGGAAAATTACTGAGCGCCGACGGCATGCAGGGACCTCATTATTCAGACCAGGCCGAGGTAGACGCATGTCCTCTCCGTGCCAGACGTTTTTGTCTGGTCTGGGTGGTGTGTCTGGTGTGTAGTGTGTGTGTGGTGTGTAGTGTGTGTGTGGCGTGTAGTGTGTCTGGTGTGTAGTATGTGTGTGGCGTGTAGTGTGTGTGTGTGGCGTGTAGTGTGTCTGGTGTGTAGTATGTGTGTGGTGTGTAGTGATTCTGAGCAGATTTTGAGCTAGGTGCACAATGTAACATTTCATCATAATGTAAAAGGCACGCTGCTATCCGCGCAGGCCCCCTAGCCTCTTATGATGGCTACCTGTCAGTTCACCTGCCAGGTGCACTGTCTTGCATGCCCAGGTCGCCTCATCAGGTCTCACCCCCAATTTGGCTCAAAAAGGTTCTCTAAGGTGTAACTGTCAAACGTGGATGCATAAAATACTATAAAAATAAGCGACAAAATCATTTGACATTGTATGAAACTGCCAACATGTGTTATGAAGGCGACATGTTCCACTATTAACACTATTAGCTTCATGCTATCTCCCAATCTCATGTCTTAGCCCTTGAGCTAAGCTCAACTCATTGCTAAAACAAAGGTTAAAGCACAGGTTGCAATCAGCTTCATTTAACGATCTGTGATAACAGTCAAATTTATTTGCTTTCCTAGTGCATTTATTCACACTCTCTGGCTTTGAATGGAACATTTTTCTACGCGTTCGTGTGTCCCATCGAAAACTGGATACTTACTTATTTTAGTATGTTGCAGTCGTTTTGGAAAATTTTATCCTCAGTTTCGAGTATCCTACCGCTCAAAAAACCCTCGAATCTTCCTACCGCGGGGCGCAACCACTGCTCGGGGTCCCACATTTCAGTCACGAGATTTTTGAATTTTCAAGCTGTTTCGAAACTAGAATTCTCGCGCAGTGTTTCTTCAGAAGTTGTCATCGCTCAAATCAGACGACTCGTGTCCTGGGATCGCGCGCCACTTTACATAATTGGCCCATAAATCAAAACACGCAGAACCTACGAGAAGCGTGCACCTATTGTACGGTACCGTCGATGATGTTGGGCATGAATGGTGTAGAGCAGGTGAGCACATGCCGCACCGGCGACGGCGCTCGTAAAAACAAAGCGTGCGGTGTCGTCTCAGGTAGAGGACAAAAGGCGTGATGTAACGAGCTTAAAAGCGTTTGGAGTGGACGTAAATTTGACCTGGGTTTGTCCCCAAGCTGCTTGGCGTTGAGGTGTGAGTAGGGCAGGTGCAAATGGAACATTGTTTGCTGTTCATGAAGACGTTTGCTAGCGGGAGCCGGTCTCCAGCACTGGTGGGCAGAGACGTGGGAAGAAGGCAAACCTAAGTGACATGACAAAGTCAGCTGGGCGTGCGGAGGGTTTTGTCATGAATGTCACTGTAATGTAAAAGTAATAAAGTGCGAATGTTTAAAAAGGAGGTAAAATCTGTCTCAATTTAATGGAGACAGGGTGAAGTCATAATATGTACTCGTAAGGCGGTAATTTTAGGTATGAATAAATAGTGAAGAAATAGTAACGTTTACTTTACTGAGAGAACCACGAGCAAAGAGTGCGTCAAAATTCTTACCTATTACGTGGGAAAAGATGAGCAAAAGAACGAACAACTACCAAGTATTGCTAAAATACAGCCTCGCTCATTTACTAATGAAAAACTCAAGAAAGGAAAACTTAAAACGTGTTTTATGTTTCCACATTTTTTTTTTATAAATTCTGCGAGTAGCTTGCGCTGTATGTATAAACTGTAGCTCTTTATTCTCGGGTACCCAAATCGGGCAAGTGTGGTGCGATGTGCTCCTTATTCTCCAGCACTGAACTATGTAAGTGCATCCTAATACACAGCTGTTGCTTGCTCAGGTCGTCCCTCCGTCACGCTCTTAAGGATGTAGATAGGAGAAAATTCCCGGGTACGGATTCCTAAACTAACAGCGAGACTATCAGAGAAGGCAGTCCGTATCAGTGATACAGATAATAGCATTATTTCACGTCATAGTTATCGTAAATAAGAGGGCATCTTAAGAATTTAACATCACTTGTCCCGCCGTTATTGCCGGGACGCGTCTACTAGTCGCGTGCGAGCGACGTTGGGTATATTTTGCAATTTCCACGATATCGCTGCAGGGATACTAGCGCTGTGCAGTTCCTCAATCGCTAAAGGGCAGCTGGTCGCAGTGCGGCTGTGCAGCGCGCTGCTCCTGCACACGCTGCTCTGAATGGGCCTCTTTGCACGGACGGATTCGTGCTTCGGCGAACGAGAGTGGCACCCCAAAAAGGAAGCAATTTTTAGGGAGGGTGGAATCATTCCCATGAAATCGAGGCAGGTTCACTCGACGTTTCACTCGTTCTAAACATGAGCTCGACGGAACCCGAAAGGTTCAATTTTAAAAGACATCTAATTTAAGGAGGTTTTTCTGAGCTTTGATTCTATCATGCGTCCTTTAGTGTGGGTGTACCCTGGTGGTGTGGGTGTACCCTGGTGGTGTGGGTGTACCCTGGTGTGGTTACCGCATTATGGTGGTGTGAGTGCCCCATGGTGATGTACCATGGTGCTCTGGTGCTGTGAATGTACCACGAGTTGTAACACGGGATGATCCTGTGACTGCATCATGGATGTTAGATGCTTATGCAGCTCACTGATTGGCACACAACAAAAAAAGTGCTTTCTGATCACCGATTCTTCGAATACTTTGATTTACGCTAATGCGATCTTACTCAATCACTCCATCAATGCATAAGAAAGAAAACTGGCCGTTGTAAATACAACATTTCACATACCCTCTTACCAATGTCGTTTGAGAAGCGACTGTCACTAGCCCCACCTGAGTGTGAGCGTGCACTGTAGTTGCCGTACGACGTACCGTCTATTCCACGGGTACAGAAGCTATAAAAAATTTGACGTTTGTATTGAAATTTTTTCCAGTGGCCTCAACAGAATTAATGGGTGATACTGAATTAATTTTCGGCGCCAGGAGAACCTAGAGGTGTTGCAATAAAGCTCTCCGCCACGAAAGTCTTACGCCCAAAACTCGCATCAAGAGAAGGTGCTTCAGCGGCGGCGGCGGCGGTGGGGCAGCCGTGCATTCTGGCGGGCGCGGGCTGAGTGGTCTCGTCCACACGGCTCTGGTGTGAGCGGCGATGCAGGTTTGTGGGGCTGCCATCACTGCAGCCTGTAATAAAGTCCTTATTTATGAACTCAATGCTGCGTCGCTTGTTCTGAGGCGTCCCGCAACGGCCTCGATGGTCGTGTACACACTGGCCAGTGTACATACGTGCGTATGTGTGTGTGTGTGAGTGTGTGTGAAGACAGAGGGGTCCAAAAAAATGGACTCGCTCTTTGTAGCTCAATAATTTTGAAATAAAGACATGCACATGTACAATAATTGCCATCCAGGACTATATACCTACGGTAAATTTGATAGTTATGCTATACTACTGCATGAGATTGGTTAGAGTAAGTCTTGTGGATTCGAAATATTGAATTACGATGAGTGAGTACATTTTTTTTGGACTCCCTCCGTGCTGCATAGAGACAGGCCAGGGTGTCGGCCTCTACGGAAGATAATGGTTCAGTGATTGGTGGCTATAGAGTTCTCTTTTATGGCTGGCGATGGGTGATGTTGCTGCAAAAAGTTGACTGGGTCAAGTCAAACATAAGCGAGTTAATGGAAATATGAACGACTCGGAACTTTCCTAACGCGGAGGGTACTGCGAGCAGAGAGCTGCCTGCTCGCTGACGGAACTCTAGAGGACGGATTAGCGCGCACGTCTGAGAGAAGTGCGTGAATTTTACGAGTTGGAAATACTGAGAATAACATTTCCTCTTCATTTTTCATTGAAGGAAACTACACTATTTCAAATCGTCTTGGGGCTTTGGAAGTCTAACTGCAAAGACGTTCGTGCTTTAGAGCCAAAGGTCGAATTGTTCCAAAAGCTGTTATTTGTTCTGGGGTTTGCATCGCGTACCGAACTTTTCTTCGAATTTCATGAGAGCTATTTTGTGCGGTGACACAAATTTGTTAATGAGGCAGGTTTGTGTCACGAAAACTCCTCATGGTAATAAACGCACTCACCACGCAAATTAACGCGCTAACCACGCAAATTAAGGCACTCACCACGCAAATAAAGACATCCACCACGCAAATTAAGGCACTCTCCTTGCAAATTAACGCATTCACCACGCAAATTAACCCGCTAACCACGCAAATTAACGCGCTAACCACGCAAATTAACGCGCTAACCATGCAAATTAACGCGCTCACCACGCAAATTAACGCACACCACGCAAATTTCGCACTTGAGAGTGAGAGTGGATCTAGCGTGCACCACAAAACTGACTCGCAACTGTGAGACATAAATGTGTCAGGACTCACTTCTCTGAGCCATGGACAGAGTGGCTCCTCACGAAGACTCTTGCGTCACTTCAGAGCCTGTCGACCATTGGCCCAGCAATAAGCCGCAGGGAGAAAGGTAAACTGGAAGAAATCAACATACTCTCTGGAGTGCGCCTTCAACGAGACTGGTGGAGCCTCAATCGACTCAATCAATATTAGGTAAAATGTTGATATTTTAAAGCGAGGTGGTCATTTTTGTGAGACGCCCTGTGCAGTAAGTGGATCAACTGTGACACTCCTAGCGCAAGTCTACGGTATTTTGAGCGAATGTTCAACTTACAACGACCGCGTATATTTTTTACAGATAGAATGAGATTAGATATAAAATATAAGTACAAAAATGTATATGAAATGGAGCCACTCATTAGACGGGACCACGCATTGGGTGGGGCCACTCATGGGACGGGACCACGCATGGAATGGGGCCCAGCTCAGGCACAGAGCAAGACGCGTCATGCATACGCTTCATCGTCTCTATTTGCCTCCCCAGCCCTCGAGGGGATTTACCCGGGGATCAGCCAGGATTCCCCTAGCTAGATAAACTGCCGTGGATGCTGTATCGGATTTGGGGCCGTAAAAAAAATAGGCTCGGCTCCTTGGTGGACAGGTGAGGCGCTTCTGCTTCTCCATCGGGGGCTGGGGACGGAGGGTTCCTCCTGTTCCCTCATACTTGTGTCCCCGCCATTATCGGGGGTTGGGGACGGAGGGTTCCTCCTCTTCCCTCATACTTGTGTCCCCGCCATTATCGGGAGTTGGGGACGGAGGGTTCCTCTTCTTTCCTCATACTTGTGTCCCCGCCATTATCAGGAGTTGGGGACGGAGGATTCCTCCTCTTCCCTCATACTTGTGTCCCCACCATTAGGGGGTGTATTTTGTGTTCACAAGCGAGCTCGATAGCGTAACTGGTAGCGCGCTTGCCTCCTAGTCACGAGGTCTCAGGTTCAATGACCTGGGAAGAGTGCTTCCTTTGGGAAAGTATGATTAAATGCAGCATGCCTAAACAGGCTGCACACCAGTGTGGCCTGGGACGTCCGGCCCGAACTGATTCCAAGGTTGTTTAGAGGACGACCTTGGATGTGACCCATCTTAGGTTTCTTGAGCGTGCGTGCGTGCGTAACTTTCGTTATGCTTCGAAATTTGTGGTGTCTGGGATTTCATGGTGCGTAGGATTTTATGATGCCTAGGATTTTATGGTGCATAAGATTTTATGGTGCATAGGATTTTATGGAGCTTGAAATTTTACATGGCTTTGAATTTTATCGTGCTGGGAATTTTTTGCCCCCTTGAATTTTGTGCATAAAATTTCATGCTCCCTTGAATTTTTTGCCTGAAATTCCATGCTCCCTGGAATTTTATGCCTGAGCTTTCATGCTCCCTGGAATTTTTTGCCTGAAATTTCATGCTCCCTGGAATTTTATGCCTGAAATTTCATGCTCCCTGGAATTTTATGCCGGAAATTTCATGCTCCCTGGAATTTAATAACTGAAATTTCATGCTTCCTGGAATTCATATTAAACTGCCTACCATTTCGTGGAACCAAAAATAAAAGCTACATTGCCTCATCATCGTAAAACTTGCCTCGAAAAGGCACTATGGAGCGAGCGTGAACTCCAGATGCGGAACTGTCAGCTCCCAATTAGGGGACTACACTTTTTGCATTTGTGCGAAAATAAAACATCTCGACGTTTCCAAAACGTCCGTCTTTTCTGCCCCACCCCGAACTCGTGCGGCGCTGTAACTGATGTGTCAGTGATGACAGCGAGGGAATACTTTGTGTCAGTGATGACNCAGTGATGACAGCGAGGCAATACTTTGTGTCAGTGATGACAGCGAGGCACTACTTCGTGTCAGTGATGACAGTCATTCAGTCGTTAATTTTTATAGAATCATTACCTTTATTTAATCATTACCTTCACTCAACAGGTGCTTCTTTCATTAAATGGTCATTCATTCCTGAAACTAACGTAACTGCACTGCTAAATCTGCAATTAACCCTGAGTAATTCAGTACCTTTTCTTAATTGAAGTTTATGGCTGCATTTCTTGGCAAGACGTTTCCCTGAGCACCCATTGCTCTGTGTTCTCCTTAACCAACACTCGCATGAACAAACAAATCGCTGAGATAAAGGAACGGTCGCAGCTCCCGTAGCCCCTCTCGTTCTACAATCCGCGGCCCCGCAAAAAAAAGAGACACAATAACTCCTAATAATTGGGATTAATTCCTAGCCATTTCTCAAGGGGCTTTTTGTCCTCGTTTTGCCCTCGCCTAACTTCCCCTTTCCCCAGCCCTCCCCATTCTCTGCCCCAGGTCGGGGCCGTGTCTCCTCCCACCGCCGAATTCGACGATGTGTTTTTGGACTTTTATGGAAACTCCGATCAAAAATGTGTTGACGCCAACTAGGCACGTTTGGAGGGCCGGTGATAATTCCTGTTAATGGCTCTTCCGACCTAAATTCTTGGCAGACATGTCAAAAATGCCTCGAGCAGACGTAATGGCTTGTGGGGCAGGCTCGGGGAAGCTGGGCTGATTCTAACAGCGCCCTGGACTTGGGATGCATTTGCATGTTTATGAAGCCGGCAAATGGAGACAAAGAAGAAGAAGGATGCTTTTATTTATCCCAATAGAGTTGACATACAACACAAGACTCGGTTTTAGATGGCTCGTCCTTTCTGACGCGCAGGTGGTGTGAGGAATGAGGGAAGAGTTGATTGCAACTGCGCCCCGGACCTGAGAAGTAGGCTCGTGATTACGAGGGCAGGAAAAAGAGACCGAAAAGAAGAGAGTAGCTTTGTTTATTACAACTCTCTACAACGCTCAATACGTGTGTGTTCGTATTGCATTGTACTGTACATTGCATCAGTACAACGAACATTCATAGGCTGTTTTGTTGTTTATGTGACTTGTACGTCTTCTTTACGGAAACGTACAGAACGGAGAAGCATTCCAATACTTTTATTTGTTCATTTCAATGGAGAATATTTCTTCCTTCCAATGGAGATCAAGTACAGTACAACATCGAGTTCCACATGCCTTGTCATTGCTGAAGCATCAGTGCCGTGAAGCACGTGAAACTTAAGCTGCTTTTCCCTAGAAAAGCACCTTGTGGCTTCACGAAAATCTGCCTTCCCAGCCGGGAGTTAAACCTGGGTCTGCTCACTCGAGAACGGAGCCGTGAAGGGCATGAGGGAAGGAAATTATTCAAGGGATACGTATTCTGATCGTAGGTCACGGGCCTGCGGGCCTGGTCTCACTGAATGGAAATGAGGGCACTTGTGAAGTACTTTTTGAATGGACCTCTGGCTCGAGCTTGATGGGTGGCGTTGTCTTGGGGCCCTTTCGGGGTCGTGTGAAGCATCCTCATTTCATCGACCTGCTGTACTGTACGGGTTGCTGAAAATTGAAAGTTGGATCTTGAAGCTGGAATCTTTTAGTTTGATGCGTCTTTCATCCTTGTGAGCTTGCCTTGTCTCATTCCTGTGCGCGAGGGCGGGAGTGGATATTTTGTTAGCTCCGTCTAGATTCAGGACTTCACGCGTTTCGTAACTGGGATCTTGAAAGCAGTCAATTGCTTGAAACCTCAGGTTCAGCTGGTGTGTTCGCCTACCGTCACAATGTGACTAGACACATGCTGTCGGTTTAGGAGAAGATGAAGTGATCAGTCATTGAGTCGTGCTACTTTTGAGTCTACTTGAAACCTCGGCGCTCGGTTTTAATTCGCCTGTTTTCGCTTTAATTTGCCCGTTTTCGCTTTAATTAATTTGCCTGTTTTCGCTTTCATTTGCTTGTTTTCGCTTTCCGTGCAAAATGAGCCATAATCGTCACGTACTCAACACCCGCTGAGTTTGTAGTTCGCGATGCTACCTGGACGAGCGCATGAGGTACACGTTGTTTCTAATCGGGGCTTCAGTGGCCTCTCGTTATTTCTCACCACCGCTGGTTGAATGCAAAATACATGATGTGGGTTGCCTAAAAGCCTAAGGAATTTTTAAACACGCTGCTAAATTTAGAGCTCCCCAGAAATTGCATTTTAACTATTAACACAATTGAAAACTACTGAGAAGCACAGAAATATTCAGGAAATTCTCAGTAATTTATAAATCAACTCAAAATGTATGTTTATATTCAACCTAAACTTCACGAATCTCATGCACATAAATTTTAAGTGTCAGGTGCGTGCCTTTCTCACAGAAATTTACATATTTCGTCTTTCTATTGCATAAATTTTTCGTCACTTCATTGCTTGAACTGAAGTTCACCATCAGCAGAGATGGCCGAGCAAGTAACTCTAACAAATTTGGAGGTGTTCGTCGTGTGACGCGACGTGCAAAATCTCCAAAATCACCCGTTCCGTAATAACTCTTCTCAGAACTTTTCAGTATGGGGGAAAATTTTGTGTGTGCCGGACAAGGCACCCCATGGCGTTGAAGATTAAAGCTTTTCGACGATTTCAGAGGTCAGCAGTAAAACGTTTCTGCGCTTTTGCAGCGTCCACATGTCAGCCGTGCTGCTGCTGCGCGCAGCCTGCAGCGGTGAAATCTAATTTTGGCAGCCGTGACGTAAAAATTGCGTGGTCTAAAAGCGTGAGCTTGGAGGAAAAGTGGCGTTGTAATTCGTGCCTGTGCGAGCTGCGTAGACGCGTCCTGTCAACGTTGTCACGTACGACTAGCATGGGAGGTGGGACTGGCGGTTGTGACGGACCCCTGGTGAATCTTTTAAGGCTTATATGAATTTTTTGACGTACTTGTGCTCATTGTGAGCTCATCACCATACTGATATGCAAATATGTGTCAGATGAACAGTGTGACGTTTTTCTCCGTGGCACTATGGGGCCTACTACGGTGTACATACGAGTATGTGTGTCAACTAAAATACTCATGTCATAAGTTTACGGGCTTTCTCCCGAAAGTTTAACTCACTCTCACTCTAAATGGATTCTGCATGTGCACTAGAAGTAACTAATATAATAAAATGAAAAGAACGAATATTTGACTTTTTAGTTCCAGCTGATGTATCATTAAATATAACATCTAGCTGCCAGTTCTACACATGGATGTGTACGTCTATAGCCATGCACAGTAAGCTACATTAAAAATATTTCTTCAACTATGATGTAACCCACTTATCTAATACAGTGAAATGACAGTTCATAATCGGGAGTACAGCTGAAGCCACCGTTATGCACTGAGTACATAACCACAGATACCCTCTTACAATGTCTTGTGCTGCAGCACGTAGGTGACAAACAAGTTTTGACACACCCAGACGTGTTAGCATATATCTGATTGTTAAAACCGTGAGCCTGAAATTCGTTCACCTTCCTTCATTTAACCCTATAAAAAAGATTATATTTTTCGATAAAACGCCTCTGGGCTTTGTGTGAAAAACAAGCTGCAGCTCTATGTGTAAGTACTCTACGACTGCATTAGGCGGCTTGTGGAATATTATGAGCCTCTTTAAGGAACGGGGCTGTGTGGTCCTTTTAAAGGATAAAGGGTTCAAAGACAGATTGGATGTGAACCTTAGCGTTGTAGCGGGTCGGTCACTGAGAAGCTTACGGGACGCACATCTAGAAAAACTTAATCCTTTATAGCCTGAATTTTAAAATATGAATATCATAAATAATATAGGTGTTCTTTTTATTGTTCTATAGATAGATTAATGGTAATATTGATTAATAAAGTCACTAACTTTATTATGTTCAGTTAAACGTGTCGAAATCCTCACACTGAACAGTCACTCAAACTGTACGGTATTTTCTAACGCTAGTTCCAGTGGTACGAAATGATTACTGTCGGTGTTATGGGGTTATATATGGGTAACCTGCATAGAGATGGGTCAATCTGCAATATGTAGTGCAAGTTGCCTTGAATATCATACTTAAATTTAGTGTTATGAGCATTCGCAGACGAAAGTAGAGACATGAAAGATATGCTAGAGATTTCGATGTTAGAGCTTGTAATCTTATCTCTAAAATGATAACGCGGACGTGGGTTGTTGAAGAGCTTCTGTAATCAGAAAAGTTCATCCTACTTACAATGATTGCATAGCATCTTTAGAAATCACTAGAGGCAAGTTTGTTTATCAGGTAATGAGTTTTACCTCTATAAGGTTTTTAGATATTGATGCTCAAAACAAAAGTAGTCTCAATTACAAAAATTCATCCTTCAAATGAAAGATCCTTGTGACCAAATCCCTCATTTTTCATACAGAGCCTCTCATGTGCTTGCTTTAAATGGGTTGTACGAACCATCTCTTTGTAATTCGCAGCTGAACCAAACCACGCTGCCTCTCGCCCGCCCTCGTTTGGCACCTCATGAAGTCGCGGCGCCTCTCTTCGGGAGCGGCCTTTTCCAATCTGGACGGCAGTTTTCGTAGTGGTGTATTGGACCCGCTGGCTGGAGGAGGATCATTTTACGAGTAGCCACAGGAAAAATAGCACAAGAGGGATGCTCAAAATTTCGTAATTTGAAGGAGAAGTACGGACCCGTCCAGAGATTTAGGAGACAAGAAAACTTCCGAGAGAAACAAGGCACTCTCGGAGACTTTCTTTTGTCATTTTAGGGAACGTGAGTGGCTTGTTCCGGGATAGAAGGATGCAAGTGAGTAAAAAACGTTGACAACAGAGGTTGTGCTCCTCGTAAAATAGTGTTGACATGTCCTTAGTTGGAAGCAATAACATCGAACCACTGAGGTGGATGTCTCTGAGTAAAAACAACATGGGATACAAAAAATTAAATTGGATGAAAATGAATGTAAGAAGTAAAAATGACTCGTGAAAAACGATATGTCATTAGACTGGTGACATAAATAAACTTATATGTAAATAAGAACAGAAAGATTACACACTCGTACAAGCGTGGAAATCCCTTTGAATAAGGATAAGCGAATGCGCTACAAAACAAGTAAAGAAGTAAAACAATACGTACTATCTTAGTGCGTAACTATTGTATAATACGTACAATACGTACAATACGTAGACAATGCGTACAATGCATATATTATACGTAACGACTGGAAACGATGGCAATGATTACGCAATTTAAACACGCCTGACTAATGAACAAATGGTTATACTTAAACACTCGTTCCTATTTGATGGTCTCGTGGGACTATTTCACTTTAGTTTTCATCGAAATGATCGGAATTAAAAACTCAACTGAATTATTTCAGACGTTCTTTCGGAAAGGAAGTAGTCCCTGTGGGGTCAACCAAGGGAATGGGAGCGCTTTTCAAATGTGAACACCTAAAGGCGATAAAGTGGTAGAAATAGGTACATGTCACCCTCGTTAAAGGGTTAAGAACTTTCTTATTACTGCATAAATTTCTCTTAATATTTATGTATGTAAGGTAGACCGTTTGGGAATTAGTATACATATTCGATATTATTATAGCTTTCCACGAAAAAAAGTTCTTAGCAAAACTACATTTTCGAGAAAGGAAATAATTATAGGACAGTTTTGGAAATTTGTGCTTAACAACCAAAAAATGGTATACATTTTTATTTATTTATTACCTTTTAATTGCAATACTATAGCACGTCTGATCTGCATTGAAAAAATAAAATTTCTAAGAGTTTAATCGGGAATTTTATTCCCATATTATTTAACGCAAAACTTTAACGTTTCAGTATCTCCAAATTGACGTCTATTGTTGTACAATCTTCTTCAGAAAATTCCCCAATTTTTTTTGTTGGGCTTAAGTCTGTATACTTCTCGGGTTATTCCAAAACTTTGACGTTTCATGTTTTGAACCAGTCTTTCGTGAGGAAATAAAACACAAACTCTTCTGAATGGTGTCCAGACTATGCTTTCGGCCACATGAACTTGTACGAGAGTAGAATGTAAACAAATGACACTTATCTGTGAATATGTGTATAAAGTTAATTTATGGTAGTATTTTAATTTTATTTGTTGGCACTTTTTAATCATGAAGGTGTTATTTTTTATAAGTAATGATGTTTTTACTCGTGTTTGAAAAATCTGAAGCCGTAGATTTTGTGGCCCCATGGCTCACTAGTCAGCGTGATAGCCTCTCAGCTGGGAAGTTAGGGTTCGAATCCCGACTCAGGCACGGAATTTCACGTAACCAGGGAGTGCTCCCCTCGGAAAAGGAAGCTTAAATCACACATTCCTCACATCCCTCACCACG
>VOMN01102942.1:0-32941 GCA_014899125.1 Orchestia grillus
GCCGCTACATTTCAAAGTAGCGCTGCCCACCTCTGTTTATACTTCAGGGCCTTAAAAACTGAGTTTTGAAGTATTTTGTGTTCGTGAAATATGATCACGAATATGAGTAGAAACTGTATTCATAAATGTATTAGTGTTTGTTTTTGTGTGTTTATCATATTTCTTAATAAAGAAACGATATTTTGGGAGAGCACTCTATAATTAGCGCTGTGTGAACCATTAACCGTGTAACATATCTTGGCAATTCAAAACGATTTGTATTAAGTACTAGTGCACTCTCTTCGTTTTAATGGCTAAAACTTACGAATTTTTCATGTCGCGAGTGCAATCCGTTAACACGTTGACTCCGAAGTGGGTCATATATGGTACACGCGATCATCTAACCTAACCTAATGTAACCAAAGCACTATCATGTATGAATACAAATTTTCGAGTTTTCTTCAAATTTGTGTTCATCAATCGAATAAGCTAGTTCTGTTTAGAAAGAAAATTAATAGAGTGATCAAATTTGCGAAACCAAAATCCTTCATTTTTAAACTCACAATAGAGATATTTGTCGGCATGTAATTTTACCTGTGTGGAGAATCGGAGTCAACGTGTTAAACGTTTTTTTTCAATTTTGGAGGAAGAAGGTGATAAAAATTCATCCCCACTAAGAGCGACTGGCTACGGTTAATGTACGCAAACGCCGAGTTTCTCGGGTGACTTGCACGGCTTGCTTCGCTGTCCTACTTTCTGGTTGACACCCTTACTTTCTTACTCTTGCCTTGTCATTTTCAAGTCAGTTGTGGGGGTATTGGTATGTGAGCGTACAGGGTGGTTAAAAAAAACAAACCCAAATTTGAATGAATATATCTCAAAAAATATTAACTTGGTGATTTTTTAAAAATACCATTGTTTGACGATTTTTTGTATATTATTAGTGAACTATAAGAAAGATCCTCGTGCGTATTTTTATTTTAGCTTTCGTATTAATTTGTTTTAACAGGAAATTAAACAACTTTGTTCAGTTACTTCAATGCTGGTTCCAAGACCCTCGTTATGACGTACAAAAGTGTTGCAAGAGACGCTGTTCAAGAATTCGTATTGACATGTAATATTTGCTTGCTTTATTTATTACATTAATTTCAGATTGCGAGTGTATTGTTTTTGTGAAGCGTTGTTCCTATTCATTCACTAAATCAATGAACTTGTAGCCGATACAAAGAAACTCACTTCAGTTCCACGCTGCCGCTTCAGTTTGTGCGACATAGATTACGTTTATTGCAGGACGTCGTGTTACACCCGAGGCAAATTAACGTAAATCACGATACTGACATTTCCATAATGCTCATCGGAGGGCATATAATAGGTCATACGCAATAGGGTTTCACTAGTTAAGTTTGTTCACCCTATGAGGACTGGCGTCCCCTGGGGGATACTGTTAAGCTACCTAAGCTCTATCTAGGCTTTTATGATTTTATCTTTCGTGCTCACTTTTGCTTCTGTCCATTTTCCTAACTTTGCTGATTATTCTTTATCTATTCATCCTCTTTGATTTGTTCCTATGCGCAGGGGATCCTGTAGGGGAACACACCTTGTGTATAGATTGCTAGTTTTCTAAAGACGTACAAAATGGTCCCTTTTCTTTCGATACGAGGTAGTCCGAGTTACCGAAGCGGTGCCATCTTTGCTGCTACTCTTCAACTACCACTATCACTACTACTACTACTACTACTACTACATTCCCATACTGTCTGATGAATAGGGGTTTCAAGAAACTTTTTAAGTATGATCAAGTCTATATTTCAATGGTGCGTGTTGCACGTGTCTTGTAGAGTGGTGCAGATGTTGTTTATTGTGTACCCTCGGCGCCAAGTGCTGCTGGAGAGAGCGAGCGTGGTCTGCGGCCGGCGCTATTGAAGTGCATCCGGGAAAAGCTGGCCGAGGGTTGGGCAGTGCCAAGTTGTGCTCGTTTGTTCTGTTGTGACCTGCTCCTGGATCATGTTTGTTTTGTTGTTGGAACTGGTAAATTTTGCCTTCTCTGCACGGGCGATGGAGTGTCTTTTGCGGTAAAATGCTTTTAATTTAAGAAAGTGAATAAAATAAATTATTTAATATGCATTATACGTTCTGTAATACGTACGGTAATTCATAATACGTACCGGAATTTATTCGCATTTCATATTCTTACGATTTTCTGTCATATGGGTTTACTTGACGTAGAAGTCATTTTCTCATTCTAATAAGTGTATATTGTCATGCAAAATTCACACAATATTTAGATTGTTCCTATTAATAGAAAGCCGATATGCCTCCTTAAGAATAATTCGTATTTTAGTACGGAAAAAAGGGATGGCTGCAGTTAAACAGATTTTTTCATACATGAAGCTGTTGTATCGAACTAATTAATTTTTTTAGGTTCTTCACGGTTAACCATAGTCGATTCAAAATCTTCATACGGAGGAATGATCAGGAGTGTGGCTGTATCATATATACCTTCATTTATATATTCGATTGGATTTTTCTAATTATGCTCTATCGGTGTCTATATGTGTGACGGTGTTTTTCTATAACTTTGTCCCATGTCTTAGTGCTAATATATGCGTATTTCACTGTTTTATTATATGGCTATTACGTTTGATCGCTACCAGGAAGCTCACATCTCAGTTGGAATACAGTGTTTGTCCCAGGGGAAGAAGTAACTTTCGAAGCATGTTTAGATGTTCAAGGCGTCATGCGTATTCACGGTAAGGAAAAAATAAATTTTCAAACAATCTTTTTCGGCGGCTAGACAAAACGCAAGGGATGGAAATCACCACTGATAATTATGGGCTTACTATATCACCTAATATGATTTTTTGAACTATGTGAAATAATGCTATCCGTGGGCCTCAATAAATCAATTATTGTTGAATATATGAAAATTGAATTTAAACAAATACGTTGCTAAAAGCTTCTTTTCTCTCTTAGTTTTGTCGATTGTTACACCCGTTTACGTATTATTCATGCATAACTATGTTTTATAGATTCTTATTTTTTGTAAAAAAAAATTTCTTCCACATTGATTTCTTTACCCTATCATTCATCAGTTCGCCTTCACAATAAAACATGGTTACAGCATGAAAGGTTTTTGCACCTTGTTCCCTTCGAACACTTCATTATTGTCCTTAATCCTACGTACCGGTTGTTGCCTGCCACATTAGCGCACAGACCTATGCGCTCATACTTAATTACTTGGCTGTTGTCCGGCCCAGTGGCGGTTGCGGTCTCACCTCACGTTCAAGGTTCACACTATCGTGCGTGAGACAGGAAGCAGAACTTAGGCTCGTAAACCTTTTGGCTTAGCTCGGTCTCTCTGCTCACAAATGGAACTTTTAATTAACATCTTCTCTGTGTAACTTTGTTGTTATCGGCATTTGGAACCCAAGTTTGCGTAGCTCTTCGCCCTGTGAGCGGGGAACATTTATCAAGAACACTTTTTGAAGGGCTCCACATACGAAACATTCGTCGTGATAGTCCTTTTTTGGGGCTGCACAGGCATTCTCCATGCCAACCTTAACCGTAAATCACTTCTCTGTTCCCACTGACTGTGCATTAACGTCGCACCTTTTCTTGTTGCAGGTAAGACCGAAATTAAACTCGTCGCCTTGTTTCCTGCCTCCGTTTGCTTGTGACGCAGCTACGCAAGAGAGACGAACAGTTTGTGAGTTAATTGTATTCTTATCGTAGTGCATGCATTCATACAAGTTTAGTAGGATAAAATTTTACCTGATAATGCAATACTTGAACTCGTATCATTTAGAATATGAGTGTTCCGTTTGTTTACGTGTTCCTAGTTTCTTCTCCTTCAATTGTTTAGGGTCATTTTAAAGTGTGAATCTTACTATTTAATTTTATATATTTTGCCTGTTAGAGAGCGTCCAATATATCTTGATTTTTTCAAACGTTTTCGACGCTCCAGGTCTCTGTGCTTGTTTAATTTTCAAATATACTCGCAGATTTTGGGTAATTAGCGTGCATTTTCCGCCGAATATCAGCGTAACTCATTAGAGGCGCCGACCCTTGCATGCTTCTTACCATCAGCGTGTTAACAGTATGAAGTGATAGCATATCTTTTCTTTTGCCCGCGCTTTTCTCCCGTGTTGCAACGTAGTAAAATATTCTTTTGCCCATGCATATACACATACAGGTCTTTTTTTTAAATTGGTTTCACTTGCGGGTGCAGTGTTGTCACCATTCAATCTCAAACGCTTTTCATTTTCCTGTAAGTATGTAATCGTTACGAAGCTCCAAATCAAGTTTCTATAATTCATTATGCCTGAATTTAAGCTCTGCGCCGTGGCTAACGATTAACCTCACTCGTACTGCGTTTTATCGCGTTTTGATACTCCTCTGAGTCATTTTGTGGCTTGGGCTCATTCGTTCCCTACTTAAAAACATGCCACTTATTAACGTTGTATTCGTGAGGCTCGTTGTGCTTCTCTTGCTTAATTGTCGTATCATGTTGATACGTATTAACTTCTTCTTCATCTGAAGAAATCCACGTAAATATCAAGTATAATTCTTGATCGAACTCCTGGAACATAATTCGTGCAGTTAAAATCTCATCTTCATTATTTTCGCATGCTGCTGCTCTGATTTGGTGAGAGTTATACTAATTTGTAACCCAGTCATCAATCCTAAAGTTTAACTCTCGAAGATGCTAGTTATATCAAAATTGTGTGTACGTGTTCGCTCAATTTTCTGCATGATCTCAGAACTAGAAATTACGCTTCAAAAACGCTGTAACTTAAGGAATACTTTAATCAAATTATTTTTTTCTATTGCAATCCTCATTATGACAAGCTGTGTTCATCTTTAATTATGTCTCGCTTGTAGCAGCTGTACTCATCATTTACAGTGGCGACTTGTGTTCTTTGGGTATTTTCCGTAATTTGTCTGCACTCTCTTAACTCTTCATCTACCACAATGTTATGGGAAGTAAGTTTAACCCATCGATATGTGAGTTCTTTCTTAATGCCCATTGATATTATACTTTTGCTGTAGATAACGTCATGAAATTGATTTGCTCTTTTCTTATTCATAAGGAAGTACAATGTTCAGTCCTGATAATTGAGTGAAATATTTATTTCTTAACATTCATAAGCAATTGACATTGATTATTGTTTGGTAGATGGGAATCTGTTTCTTACAAATGTTACTTTTAATTAGAGGATAGGGAGGCCACGTCGAATGCTGGTGTTCATTGTTCCCATTCTCATATTTGTACAACGTTAATTAATTATGCAAGGATTAGCTATTTAGATTCTGCACTGAAGAAGACCGACTTCATTTTTGCACTTGCAACTTCTGGACCAAAGTGCGTGGCCAGTGTTGCCTCTATGTGGACTATACAATATGGGGATTTTTATAGTGAGTGTATTTTATGTTTTGGCTGCGGTAAAATGTTTCATACTCTACTGTGACTTGTATGGTCTTATTTTTTCTTTTATTTGCAGTACTAGAAGTTGGATGTGAAGAATAGGGGAGTGTATCGCCAGCAAGAATGGAGAGTACAAGATGTATGCGAATTGTAGAAAACTTGTTTAAACTTTTGCTGTTTTGGAGGGCGTTATTGGGATACATAGTATTATGTTGTGTACTAGGGTTGCCGATTTAATGTATAATTTATTGTTTAATGCTGTACGATACCTTTGTTGATGTTACCGTTTTAAAGTTTTCTATAACGAAAAATGTAGAAAACTATCATTTTTGTCACATAATAACAGTAACTAAAATAATTTTATATCCATCTACGCAAGTTTAATTTCATTGTAGAATAAATACTCAATATGTTCATGCTGATAGCTTAAATCATAAACTACATCTTTGTCGATATAACATGCGTTTGAATATTTAATTTTTATGTTATTCTAGCTTTAAAAATCATATTTTCTTTTCATATTTGATTTACAAGTTTAGTTATCTGAATAGTTATGTTAGCTACAGTCAAGATACTGTTGATACGCCTACCGGTGCGGTAAATGTGTTTAGTCTTACGAGTATCGCCATATACTGTCAACCTCTAAGGTAATGGAAATTTTTATTCAGTTTTCGCACATAGAGTATGTCACACCTGTAGGACATTTGCATGCGTGCATTGCTGCAAGTTTCCTTATTTCGCAGTTATCAAAGAAGTGCTTTTGTTCCGTTCCTACGACCAGGAGGCCTCAGTCCCGGTAGAAAGCTAACCCTACGTTAAGAGTGTAAAATTTGTGTCGTATTTTTAATGCCTTATATATAATCTGCCGCATACCTACAGCTATTCCCCTCAAAGTTGACCGTTTGACAGAGGTTATTGTGGGTGTTCCATAAAGCGAAGGCCGCCTGATTTACTTCCTCTGTCATGCGGCGTCGGTATCTTTCATCAGTTATTTTTTTCTCTGTGGTACTGTCTCTATTTGAATATATTTTGAGAATTGCGATTGCTCGTAAAGATTTACCTCGCACTCGTCTTTCATAATTTTACGTTAGATGTGCAAATTTAAAAATTTGCTTCTCGGGAAAATATTTTAAAGTAGTTTACATAATAGACAGCAAAAGTAATACGTCTGCATTATTTTATGTTGATATTTTTCATCTCTAAATCTAATTTCTAATCATTGCTCTCCCTTTATTGAAAAAAACATCATCTTTCTGAGATTTGTGACTTTTAATTCCTATTACTTATAACTTCTAAAATTGCGATACTCAATTGCCCGTGAATTAAAACTTTAGAAAAAAGTTTTACACGTAGATGTATTTTAAATAAAAAGTAAATAAATAAATTAAATTTCGTTTGGCAAATATTACAAGATGTACTACGCAAACTTGAAAGAAATTCAATTTTATTTTGTCGCGTATCTCTACAGTTTTAAAATAATCGTTCCCGAATATGTTTCGTTAATTCTACTTGGGGTATCCAGCATTACTAATTTTTGGCGGAATAGTTTCGTTATTTAGAATTCGGATATATTTGAAAAAATATATATTCACTCATATGTGTTCATATATGTGTATTTTATTTTTGTCTTATGCATATGTGGACGGCATTTCATTTTTATATTTTACTCAAAAATCCGCAATTGCAATTGCCCTCCCTCACCGTTTGAATTGCGAATTTTCGGTCGCGTTCAGCCTCCCATTCGAGTAAAACCCTGGACTACTAAATGCCTAGAATCACGTTAAGTCAAAACAAATATTTCCCACACGAAGTTCAATGCAAAGGGCTTTTGTTCTGTTTGTTTAGGAAGTTTCCTCTTCGAGGTTTCGCTTCATATCAAAACATTTCCGGCCCTAACCATGATGACATCCTGGTCCCCTGCTCGAGGCCAGACTTACTTCCTTGGTTGTAAGCAGTCGTGGTCCACCTCAGCCAGCTTGGCTCCAGCGCTCAGCTGTCCAGCCGCCAGCAACCAGAAGACGAGAACTTGAAGATTTCAGTCCAGAGTCTTGGCTCTAGAGTGGACCAGTTGCAGTCTCGCAGCGGCTGAGTGAGGTTGTGTGTGAGCTGTGGGGGTGTGCCACACGTGTGTGGGGGGACAGTGACTGGGGGTCTCCATGTCGCAATACTAACTACGGTGTATGAAATGTGAGAAGTTCTTCATGTTAGTGTTGATCAATTTGTGAAATTGGTGGTCGTCGGACCGAAATAAACTCGGTGAAGCGCAAAAATATCCCGTGTAGTTTAGACTATCCGAGTTCGAAGTTATTATGTGCTGCATTTGTTGATTAAAACCACGATTCAAATGAGAAAGTGAATTCATAGTTTTTCGTGTATTTCGTTTTTTCTCCATCATGCCACTAGCACTGTTCAGAGTGCTCCTGTTTCGTGAATGAAAAAATGCCTCCAAAAATAATGGTACAGTTGAAATCGAGAAAACAATTTTTTTCATGGGTGAAATAAATATAGTGCTTTAACCGTACTTTACCACATATTACTATCAAGAGATTCCATGTACCTATGGTACGTGTTATTTGTTATTCAGCGCTAAATGATACGTAATTTTTTTAATAGGGCTAGATTAGTTAAGTTTGCCTTCTTTTTGGTAAGGGGACTGGCGACCCCAGGAGGCGCCGTTAGGTTGCCTCAGCTCATATTAGGCCTACGGGACTCCCAATCATCCGTGCCGATTTTGCTTCTTTACATTTTCATGCCTTCATATCCGCTTATTCTTTTTTTTCTCTTCGTTCTTAACTTGCTGTTTCTATGCGCAGAGGATTTTGTTGGAACACAACCTTTGTGCCTAAATTCTCCGTTCCCCAAAGTCCATACTAAATTGTCCTTTCTTTCGGTGTGAGATAGTTCGAGTTACTGAAGCACTGCTATCCTCCATATTTCTTCACTTTTGTGAATTAGCTTATTGGTATCTTTTTGGTACTAGACCCATAATTTTTTATGGAAGCGTTTTTTAAGAACAATTTTACCGTAATTTCAATTATGCTTTTACTTTTGCACTTTTAACCAATTTTTAGAATGAAAAAATACTCCTATCTATGAAAGTAAATACTATTAACGTATGAACAGCGTTCATTTTACAATGCAGTATGTATTTCAATTCTTAATTATACTTAATTCTCCGTATTATCCTATTCCATTTTCATCTCTTAAAGTTCCCTAAATGGTGTACCTGCAGGAATAAAATTTAGCACTGCAGCTGCTTGCGGCGTCACGGATTATGAGATTTGAGCCTTTGTGTTGCACTCTCCCTCAAACTCCCTTGCTAAAGTTCAGTGCTGTGGGTGCGGAGTTTTTATGCCTGCTGACAGCGGGCCACTGCATGCATTTGGCTTGTGTCCAGACTGCCGCCGTGGTCCCTGAGAGCTTCGTGCTATTGACGCGCCCATCCACTCCAGCATTTTGTGTTTAGCCTCAATCTTGAGGCGTTCATGGCTTTCATTCGGATTTATCTATTCATTATTGAGAGGGAAAGCTCTAAGTTCTGGTGAAAATGTAACGAACTTAAGGTTTAGGTGATGAATTTAAGTTTAAACTTGCTTGTACCTCGCTTGGTTAACGATTCTCGTTTTTTGTTTTCTAATGGATAGAATTTTTGTATTCGAAATTATCACTTGTGAGAGTAATGCTTTTGTAAACTGTATTTGGGGAATTTGCCTTCATCTCATAATTGTTGCCCTTTGTCGAACACTTTTCTTCGTAGTACAATTCAAGAGTCATCCGCAAATTCCATCCCTACCATTCTCATATCGGCCCAGGACGCCAATAGCAGAAGAGCTTAGCAGCTTCGGAGGTTGGTTGATTTTCTGCAACGTTCGTGCTTGTGTGGCCTTTAGCTAGCAAAACAAGCTCATGTTTGCCACCGCCGGACCCCCGTGGTTGGGCATCCCCATGTTCAGGGTCACTGAGTGGGAGGCTGTGTGGCCTGCATGACGGTTTGGTTCGCGTCAACTTTGCCTCCGTACGACCTTTTCACGAACGTTATTTTTTGTGGATGGGGAAGTTGTTTTTTTCAACTCTTCGTGCTTTTTTATTCGCTGCAAGCATTCCGTCTTCTACTGCCTTGTGAAGCACCTGTGTCTTGAGCATTGTCGAGTTTACGCTGTGTTGGATACAATTGTGCTGGAGGTTACTGTCGTGTAAGCATCACTGCTGCTCGTTGGCACCGACCATTTTAGATTCCCTGCGTGCAAGGGACGGTTAGCGCTGGCAGCGTCCATTGGAACCTGTTCATCCGTCGTTGAAAACAGAGTTATTCCGTACGTTTCTTAACTGCTGACCTCAAATTAGCATGCTTTCGTTAAAGCTACTGAGTTTAAAAGTGTTTCGTTTATTTTTTGAAGAAAATTTCTGAACACCTCGAAAGATTATCAAACTTTTTGTACACTTTTAAGAGCATCAAATTTCAAATTTATGTCTTTGTATTAGAACTTACTTCATTATTTTTTATGATGCAGCTTTTGTTTATTTATAGATCAAACATTTGATTCGATAGAATTACCATTATGTATGCGCTTCATGATTGTCTTTCGTTAAAGGCTAGCAGCGAATGTGTGGCTCTCAACGACGCCTCTCGTGTATCTCATCTCTCTGATTTGAGTTGTCTATCATGCGACCTTCCAACAATGGCCAAATTGACCAAACCTTGATAGCGGTCCCGCTCATTTGAGCCTGCACTGAGCTTACATTGTCTTCACGCTTGACTGACCTTCTACTATTTCGTCTCTATTTGTATTGATCAAGAAGTCCGTGTGAGATCTAGACGCTTGTATGGCGTCTCTTGAGTGTACGATGGAAATTTATTGACATCCAACATATGACCGACATCGGTACTTAAATTTGGATATGCAGTGATAAAAAATACCATACCTCAAAATAGACGATACTAGTAAAACTATCACACCAATAAGTAGCGCCAATTTTTACATCAACGGGTGGGGGAAGGNATTGAGACAATTGGGCTCATCGCTAGTATGTATTTTCTAATTTCAGACGTACATACTTCTTGATTGTTTGGTTTTATTCGAAGAAGAGGATGAGATTGTTGCAGCGCAGATTTCATTCGAAGAGGAGGACGCGATTATTGCAGCGCAGATTTCATTCGAAGAGGAGGACGCGATTATTGCAACGGAAATTTTATTCGAAAAGGAGGACGCGATTATTGCAGCGCAGATTTTATTCGAGGATGAGGATGAGATTGTTGCAGCACAGATTTTATTCGAGGAAGAGGATGAGATTGTTGCAGCACAGATTTTATTCGAGGAAGAGGATGAGATTGTTGGAGCGCAGATTTTATTCGAGGAGGAGGATGAGATTGTTGCAGCGCAGGTTCAGAGCTCACCCCAGTCCTCGCCTGTCCCCTGCTGGCCTCGTGCGTCAGGTGACCAGGACGGGAGGAGCAAGACCAATTACTGCAGTGTCGGAATGACTCTTCGCCATGACCAACATTTTTAATCAACCAAGTTTCTCTTCTCAGCCAAAGAGTTCTGCCTTTCGCCATCGTTTCTTAGAGACTGCTAGCTGCTGGGGAATGTCTTCTGCGGTACAACGTAGGGTATATAGCATAGGCGTGGAAATTAGTTGGATTTAATGGATTTCAACATAATGCTTTCTGGGTTTACATTTAAACTTCATTTCTCTCTTTTTGCGGTCGTATTGGGCTAGTGGCAACCTCTGTGAGTCACGTTCTCACTTGCTGTTCTCTGTTTGTTTCACTGGAGAGTTTGGTTGCGCCATGACAGCGAGTTCGATTTCCTTGTTATTTTGTACAGGCTCTCAACTTTTTGCATATTTCACATGACAGCATTCTCTCACTCACGTCTGCCATGCAGTCGTGTCTTTAGAATTTATTCCTCATGAATATCAAATTCATTCGTATTCACAAGTCCTCCAATATTCTATCAAAAATGACCATTTAGTTGCAATTGATCGCTGTAATTAATTTGTCTCACTAGTGAGGAGACGAAGTATTTTTGGCTAGACGAGCGACCTGTCTAAAATAACGGCACTTTCTATATTTATTCATGAAATGTGTAGTATTTTTATAGTGAAGCATATAATGAGCCACCAATGTACATCATCGGCTCCTTAGAAATCTACTACTCACAACCAAAGTACTCTTATATCGTATTTTATGAAATAAAACATTCAATATCCTTTAAAGTACATTTATTTACGATGCGATATTCAACATCTGAACTACGACACTACCGCATATCAGCTCGACTTACAATATTCTATGAAATACTGATAAGGGGGACGGAGAGACTAACCAAACAAGTAGCCCACAAATCGTGTATGTGGTAAAATTGTTGTCTTCGGAATTTAAGAATATGCGGTTCTATTAAAAAAAAATGATTCTGGGCGCCCTATGGGCGGGTCAAGTCCGGGCCAGTGGTACGGGTCTGCTGGTGACACAGGGGCCCAGCTGGGGGGCCCTGCTGTGGGGACGGTCTCATGCCAACGCCACCGAGGCCGCCTCCTAGCCATCACGCTTTTGTTTGTATTAACTGATGGTTTATTCGTAGGCTACGCAGTCTTCTTACCTTACATGCCTCCTGTGCTTGTTAGGTTCTGACTTCAGGGGCCAGTTGGTTATTTTCTCTGATGCGATGCTACTATTGCTTTGGTTCTTCGTGAACGATAGTAAGTTTTCACTTTCACTTTTTTTCAGTGATAAATTTTTCTTTTATAAAGTGGAGGCTTTTCAAACAGTAGGTATTATATTATTTATAGAAAGAGCTTTTTACTCTTAAAGGATTGCCAGTTTAGCTTATCATCTGGAGATTAGAAGATGATGTCTAACGCACGTGTGACTGACAGCATCACGTTGTGTAGCCTCATAGTAAGAGCTTTTATTTTATATTTTGATAAATGATATACTTTCCATTAAAGAACTATATTCCAGGAAGCCCCTCTGAAGGCATAGGATTGGCGATAAACGATAGGGTTAGGTTAGTTAGGTTTGTTTATCCTAGGATATGAGGACTGGCGTCCCTAGAGCAGTGCTGTTAGCTTACTTCAGCTAGCTAGGCCTTCTAGATTTCCATCTTTCGTGCCTGCTTTGCTTCTTTCCATTTTCATGTCTTCTTTGATTATTCGTCAGCTTTTTTTCCTCTTCTTCCTTAATTTGCAGCTTCTATGCGCAGAAAATCTTGTATGGGTGCACACCTGTCCATGGAGCCCACGTTTTCTCAAGTCTGCACTTCATGTTTTTTTTTTTGCTCTGTGGATCACGCATCATTTGGGTAGGGAGCTTCGAACTAACTAATGATCGTAATTATTGTAATTCGGAAAATATTTACTTTTATAGATGAACGAAAACCGGAGGGTTTGTGCAGTACGTTATTAACTCTGAACATTGTGCAGAACCCATTTAGTTGGGGACTGCTTGTTGAAATAATTGGCTTCGCTTATGAGTCAAGGTTCATTAAATCTAAGCGGTTGCTATAGGGCTACCGCACCGTAATCTAGGGCGTGGACGATTACATGTTGGAACTCTCTTTAATTTGGTTATAATTAAACTACACTTAGTTTGTTTTTGCCTGGTGTTCCGTATTACACTCAGTGATGAAGAATTGCAAAATTGAGTCATCGGAGATTGGCACGAAATGTGTAAGAGTTCAAGGACGTTGAATGCTTGTTTGAGTGCGTCTAATTCAACTTAAATACTGTGGTAGTGATCCTGTAGCACCCCTTCTAACAGTTTCGGTTCGAGAACTCTTAATTATGGTAGTCGAAATTTGATTAACTGTTTCTTTCATTTCAGTATGAGCAAATTCAGTTGCTTAATTTAGAAAAAAATGATGTGTCTATCAGCATTATTTTTAAGAGAGAGATTATTCTTAAATCTCCTCTTAGGTATTGTAAGTCATTCTTAGTTCATCGTTAACGTGATAAATTCCTCATTTCAAACTTGCTGCTCCAGCTTATACAGTTTAGCTTACAGGAACTGTTCCAAATTTGAGTTTACCCCAAGTATTAATATAGGAGTAGGTCATTCGTTTCTATTCTGAGAAATAATTCGGTTGAAAAATGATTAAAGCCTTTGCAATGATCCTTTGTTTTCTCTCACGAAATGAAAGTGAATTTCACCTCTCGACGTCACAACTCTTCACCGTGACTCGCTCCTATTTTTGTCGATTGCTATCTGAAAATTGTCCTCCAATCGCTGCTCTTCTCAGATCCTGATGAACAAATCGTGTTCCGGCTTTGCTTAGTCCTTGTCTTGAACGTGTCTGCTGCTATTGAAACCAATGGATACTAGTACAGATTGTTCAAGTCTTGTGCGGTGGAAAGTTTAATGAAAAAATCATAATTCGCCATTGTTTTTCGATCGTGGCTGGCTTGCAGTACGCAGTAGTCGATCGAACCGCTCTGGTCTCTAGGGCAGTATCCGAACTTTCGAGTCCAGCAACACTGAAAGAAAAGCACGGACGATTGTTTGATTGTTGTTGGATTGTGGCGCAAGGTGTGGAGGCGTGGGAGGGAAGCCTGGAACTCCTTCCTCTCTGTGAGCAAACTTTCTAATAATTGATGGCTGTTCTGATTTTGGAGGAGCTCGGCATTGTACCATCCCAACTATGATTCATATGTACCATTTCAGGTACTTGCTCGCTGAAATGACTCATAACAGTCGCTGATTCTTTCGATGTTTCGTTTCTCGTTTGTTTAATTTTTCTGTATTTTTATCAATGATTGAAAATATGTAGTTTTTTGAGGAAATAGGTATCTGTGCATCTCATTTTAGATACTGCAAAATCTTATGAAGTCAATGCTATTTTTTCTTTACAAATCATCGTAATTTTTTAATGTTTCCTGATGAAATGTTAATTGTATCTTAACTAAATAAAATCCTTTCTGACGATTTAAACTACTCGCTATAAGATGTTGCAGCAAATTTGGGAACCTCCGCATTCTTTTGTATGCGGCATACCCTACACCTTTATTTCGAGGACAAATTGTGCTATATCCTATGCTGTAATTTTATCATATGAAAATCGTATCTCTTTGCCAAAACACACGTTTGCGATTTTTCTTTTTCATTAAGCTTAGCGAATCTTGGAGAATCTACAGTTCCTGTTTCAGTATCTACTTTTATTTTTCTAATGTGTTTATGACTTCTGTTATTTAGGACTTCTGCAGCACTCTGTGGGTAATGTCAACAAAGCTGTGTGTGCCGCTTGCACTCTTCAAACATGATCGTTCATTGCATAGTTCGCAAGCACATGACGGCCCATCTCGTGCTATAATGCCGCGGTTCGTGTTAGAGAATCTCTGTCATCTGGCCTTTGTTTAGCTTCTCTGAGTCACCATTGGAAAACTTGTAACTTGTCTGTCCTCTGGATGCTGCAACTCAAAATATTACACTGGGTGGGGGTATACTAACGTCAATGGCCTGATGTTGCCACGCCTGCTTCCTGTTTTTCCGTTCCGCACCTAAGTTATTCTGGCCGGGTGAAAAAAATCCAACTGAATTGTTTTAGCTCATATTCTGTGCAAAATTGTCGATGTTTGACGAGAGTGTTAAAAATTTATAAATTATTTCAGCTGTGTGAATTTCAGTAGACCTGTAGAATTATAGATAATTAGACACTGAGTGTGATTTTCGAGGCTTTCGAAATCGTATAGAGTTGAACTTTCGAAATATGTGTTGTAGGAGTGAAGTGTTCAAACTAAGTAGAATTCTAAGTCTAGCATAGCTGTGATCGATCTTCCGAATATTTTGAGTGCTAAAAGTGAAAACTTGCGTTACTTGTGAGGAGCTCGAGAGAACATTGGGGGCTGCGCTGGAGACGATGTTCAGCCGCCTGTCCCGGGACCAGGTGGTGGTGTACCAGGAGGCTGTGCCTCTGCCCTCTTCTCAGTATTGCCTCAAAGTCACCTGCCGCAACCAACAAGAGGCGCTTAGGTGAGTGTTACAATAACAATGAGACGAAGTGCTACTTATCGTGTTTTGAATAAGTCTACCTCTTCGCAGTTGTGCTGAAAGAAGTGTATTATGAGAAATAAAATGTATGTCGGCAAATGATTGGTTAATCATAATCATAGTTTTTTATTCGAGTACCTGGCGAATGTAGATTTTCTCATGTCTTGTCTTGGTGCCGAGCTGATGTAAGCTTTGCCACGGGTCAACTTGACATCCAATGCACGGTATTCAGTGGTCGTCGTACGCATCGTTGACGTACGTTACGTGTGTCAAGAGTTGTAAAAATTGTATTTCCTTAGATCTGACGTTACTGGCCTCCTCTTTTATAAAGCTTGTTTGTGAACTTCATATCATGGGTGATTGTAGTTCCAACGAATGCAACAAAGTTTGAGATTTTAATCGCTGGTATCCATGTACAACTGTAGCGAAACTTAAGGAAACCTTCACAGGTAGAAACCCTTACTTGTTGTTATTATTGTCTTCGAATAGAAAGAAATTAGCGTGCATTGGCTAGTACAAATTATAATGCTCTTCATTATAATAAATTGGTTCTTGCCTCGAAATATAATTTTTTTTGGTGAAGTGTAATGTGCTTCAATACGGAGAGTGCTTCAATACTGAGAGTGCTTCGATCAGATATGAGTATGGAGTGACTTCTCCATTTGTACTTATTAGTGATAGATATTGTTCCGTTAAGTATTTAAAAGTGCCAGCTTTTTGTGCGAGTTATTGATGATAAAGTAAAATGCTCTATTGACACAAAGCAACTTGAAGTTACGTTTTCATATACACAACAGAAATAGATTCCTTCTTTCTGTTACTTAGAGTTTTCCATATTCTAATGCTTACCGAATTCTTCTCTCGTTTCTTGCTTAATGTTGTCTAAAATAAGAGATTTCGTTTAAAAGTCCAATGATTGCTTGTGTTAGAAGATATTGCTTTGGTTTTTTTTTGGAGAGAGCGACCCCGGCTTCTTGTCAATTTGTAATTCATGTTTTTCTTCTGAGCTTTCTTCATCCTAATTTCTTACCACTAATTCCTTTCATGGTTATTTGTATCCAGTAATTGTTCGTGTGATCTGCAAAACCGTATTGAAGGCTGCTCGTCCCTTCTTGGCAAAATCGTTTAGTGTCTATTTTATTAGGTAAACTCAATTTTACTTGGAAAATCCAATTTATTGTACGAGTTAATGGGAACATTTTTGATACGATACTTCGTCTCTTCTGTGTTCTCTTGAGTAAACAAACACCGGAATCATATAAATTCGAAGCCATGAATCCTTCGTGCGTCAATTTTCCTGCAAGCCTATCAATAATAATGGAAAATTTACCTCTTACCTATCAATAATTGTCTCAGTGAGAGTTGTAGTGACGCGTTTGTTGAGGCCTTCATTATTTGAGTTCATCAGGTGTTGACCGGTGCGCAATTCTCGCTGCTCGCTGTCTCAAACTACACGTGAAAGTGGGCATTAGCTTGGGGAAATTTATTTGACTAAATTGATGCAGATAATTGTCATCGGTATTTGTTCCGAAGACAACGAATGAAGCGGCTGGCGAGTCCTGTATTGAGGTTGGAGGCTGACCAGCTTTGCAATATTCCAAGCTAGGAACACCTAAAACTAAGCGATTGCACTGCGAAGTCTTCCCTTTAGAATGTTCTTTTATTATGGCTATATAATATATAATTATATTATTATATAATTATATTATTATATTATTATAATTTTAATATAATTTATTAAAAATATAAATAAGCGTGATGTGTTTGTAAACCCAAAAGTACTATGTTTGCCTTTAGGAGCTACACAGAATTTTGTTTTCGCTCTGCACCCATCATTGGAATGGTGAATGTTTGTATTTTAATTATTTCACAATATGGTACAGTAAGCTGTAATGCACTATTGTGAAAGAAGAGTTTGCTCTGAAATATTGTTTTTCTAATTTCTTACAGCTTTTTGAAGAATTGATCATCGTAACATACTTCAAGGCCTTGGGTTCTTGGAGTGCAGTAGAACATTTGCCATTGTAAACTGGTCTTTGATGTCACTCACAAAGTGAACTTTTCATCAGAATGAAAATCCATTGAACTATTTTTCACATTGCTCTGGGAATCATCCCTGGCTTTCAATATTCTTGTGCATGTTGTAGAGTGATCCTTATTTTCTTAGGAAAGAGAGCTCGGGACATCGGTTTGCCCTTCGTTGTTTTTAAACTTCTTAGCTACAGAAATGCTTTTACAGTGTTTACCTTAACATACGTGAAAATTTAAATATTTGATCACGGTTACTGTAAAATTTGCCAGTGTTTTACAAATTTAAGAAATCACGATGCCATTTTACATACTTATCATTCGCTTTTCAAAGTTTCATCTTCAGTTATAGGCCGCTTAAGTTAGGACGCTTTCTTATTTTCATGAACGTGAAGTTGTAATTATTCGTTAGTGTCTGTAATGGCATAGGTGTGGAGGTATCCTGGTTTCACTACCCTGATATTTTCGGAGTTTTGATGTTGATTGCATTTTCTTCATAAGTAACTCGAGTTGGATTACTATTACATTTCTTGGTGCCTCCTGTACGACGGAATGCTTAATAGCTTAATTATTGTTGATATTAATTTTTTTATTCTGTCGACTTATTGTTCAGTTTTTGCAGCCTGTAAAGTTACTCTCCTGGCGCTGTCTATGAAAACACAACCTGCGTGGCTAGCAGCATGCAGCTGCACATGGCCATGGAAAGTCTTATTGTTAGTGTTACGACCGCCAGTCGTGATCCTGGAGACTTCGTTACAGTGCTCAGGCGACTTTAGCTAACGAGCTCCATGTTCTGATCGAGAGTGTCTTGAAGTTCGTAGTCGTATCCAAGTTATGTCATCTTGAAGTTAACGTTCTTGACCCTTTGAGTCTTCGTGCTTTTTTTCACCCACAAGACTCCTCACGCTTTTGCGACGACCTGACGCTCTCAGAAGGCGATTGATAACCTTGAAAATCTTTCAAACAACATTTAATTTTGTTCCCGTTAGATCACCATTCTCTTTATTTTAAAGGCGTAGCACGATTTGGTGTGAGCTAAAAGTTTGCTTTTGTTTTACTTTCCTGTTTTTATAAATATAAGTATCAATTGTTTATTATTTTAATAAAACTTTCAAAAATGTCACCCATTGCTCCGTGTACAGCAAGAAGCTCGTTTTTCATTCAGTGCTGTCGAATAGTGAAAGACTTAAGTAATGTTCAAAGAAAAGAGTAGCGACAAATGAAAATTTTAAAAAGTATTATTGGATGTGTATTTCTCCCATATGTCTTCCTCTTTCATTAGTTTACTTAAATAACCTGTCCTTCATTATTGTGATTTTCCCCTGTCAATAAGTGCAAATTTTATACATAGCTCCCTAGTCTTCAATGAGTGGGAGACGAAACTTTCCGACAGACCTTTGAGGTTGAGGGCACGCGAGATGCTATGTCTCGCAGGAGAAAGGAGCATGCAGTAAACTCTCTCACGTGCACGGGTAAAACGTAATGATCAGCCGTTTTGCTAATACCCAAAAATTCTGGTTGGGATTCAGATGAGGGGACTCTAGAGGCTAATTCAAAGCATCAATATTGTAGTCTTCGAGCCAATTGGTTGTCAGTTTTGCAGTGTGATTTGCAGCGTTATCTTGCTGGAACACCGCGTTATACTGGTGATTATTGTCAAAAAATGGAAGAAGATTTGTTTCTAAAATCTCTGTATACTTCAATGCATTCTCCATTCCTTCCATATTCACCAAACTCCCCTTGCCTTCGATGAAAAATGCTCTCCAGATCATCAAAGATCCTCCTCCAAAAGGCCGCTTACTGAAGACCCTTTCTAAAATCGTTTCCACAAAGCTGAAAACCGTCAGTTCCATCGAAATTGAAGTTTTTCATCCAAGAAAGTTACTTTTGAGTAATTTTGTTATTCTATTGCGCCTAATTCCGCATCCATGCACTCCTCTAGGTCTTTTTTTGTATCATTCCGTCGGGGCTGGGGCTGTGTTTCTCCTCTTATATGTGCAGGTTTCTGATGAGGTTACAATTTGTCGCACTCTCTTTGGTATTATGTTTGAATCTAAGGACGTTTGAAGAGTTCTGGAGCTTTTCTCCGTAGAAGAAGCTTCGCGTAGCAATCGTCGACGGCTGGTTAGGTTAGTTTTGATGGACTTCCGGTCGATTTCTTGGACCCGTACGATTCTGGAATTTGCCAATAGTTTGCATATAACTTTTCTAGGCCTATTAATTTCTCTGGAAATAGCCGAATACGAACGTCCTTCACCACGTAGTACTTTGGTTTGACTTTTTCTTTTTCTGACAGCGCACTCCCTCTTCCAATTCCGATAAATTTTATGTATTTTAATTTTAGTGTCTCTAGAGTGCAGAACAACTCAGCACAATAACGATATCTGTCATTTTTTTTATCTATTATCTCAGCGCCACAGCTGTAGTGATAGGGGAACATGAATTTTTGTTGGATGTGCAATCTTAATTGCCATTAAAACCCTATGATTTTGTAAAAACGTTTTGAAAAGTCGGCCAAAATAAAAGTTTTATTTATTCGTTCTTTTAGTTTAAGCATCTTCTTTCTGTCTAAATTTCATCAACTTTGAATTAATATTTGTAAAGCCATGTGTTAATATGTAGGGTGTTGCATCAATATTCACACCAGTTTAATGCTAGTTCCACTACTACCAGCGATACTGGTTGTGGAGCATAATTGAGAATGGGGAATTGTTGCGTCGTTGATTACCTGAGGTACAAATGGCGTACTGCATCTTCCTTGATCCATATTTTGGAAAACTTTTACGTGCCCTCAATCGTGTAAGCACGGCTTATTAAGTTTGCAGACGATTGACATAGAAAAGACCTCACACGTGCATTTCATGTCAAGGGGCTTATTGATAAACAAAACTGCCGTTCCTGGTGTGATGGAAATCCTTGGATAATCCATGAGCAACCACTTCATGCACAGAAGGTTACCGTCTGGTATGGCATGGTATAACGAGTGCAAAAATCATTGGTCCATATTTCTTCGAGGATGTTGATAGTGCAACCGTGACAGTGAAAGGAGACAACTACAGACAAATGATATAGGAATGTTTCTTGCCACAATCGGAAAATTTGGACTTGCAGAATTTGGGCTTCCAGGAAGATGGGACGACACCACATAAAGCAAGAGAAACCTTAGCAATATTAAAAGCTGCCTTTCCTGGTCGTTTAATTTCATGTTTAGTGACGTTCCATGGCCGCCGCAGTCTCCTGAATTGACCTCTACAATTTTTTTCCTAAGGCGATACTTTGAAGAAGCGGTTTACAACTATATGCCTAACATTCTCCACGAGTAAAAAACATCGTCAACGAAATTGACGAACTAACTTCAGATATTTTGGAAAAAGTGGTGGAAAATGCTATACGTAGAATACGCTTGTTTCAAAATGATATTGGAGAATATTTTAAGGACGTCATATTTGAAAAAGAAAACTTGAAAAGACTTTCTCTTTCATTTGATACATAACTTATTTTTATAGTTGTATCAGTTGTGCAATAAATGTTCATAATGGTGAAGTGACTTTTGTGCTACCCTGTTTGTAGCATTCCTGATCTGTGTTTGCTTAGTGTCTGTCCTCGTCGGTGTATTATAAGAAATAAGAAGTTCGCAAGATTTTTCTACTTTCCTTAAGATATTAATTGGTCAACTTTTTTAAAACTGTGCGAGAGTAAAACTTTGAAATAGCAAATATCTCTGTATTAAAATTCTTGACAACGTTTCGGTTCTATAACCTTGGCCATCATCAGGTCTTAAAAACTTTTCAAGAGATCTGAAAATTTTGTAAATTGAACTGTAAAACCAAGGCTGGTGTACAATTTTTGTAATAAATTATCGTTCTTCAGTGGTAAATGACCATTGCAATTCACATCTGAATCAGCACTCCTTCACTCCTCTTTCTGGTTGGAGCGAGATGGAGTGTCCTGGCACAGCTTGGCTTCCTGCGCGAGCGTGTGCGAGACTTCATTCGACTGCGCGTTCCTCTGGGCTATCGTGTCGTTGAGATGCTTCCGACGCTCGCAATGATATTCTTAGAACAGATGCTCGCCTTCAAACTCAAGGGTAATGGCTTTATGTGTAGTATCAACAACAACAGTAATCGTATTATACCTGGAAATGGAAATAAAATGTTTAAAATAAACTTTTTCTTGTCATTTCCACCTGGATTCCGCGCGTAGACGCGATTGATACTTATTTTACCCCTAAAAAAATTTCCACATTTTGTGCTCAGTCGGCTAAAGAGCTAGCGTATCCTGTTTACTTGTATCCAAGGCTGCTTATGACCGCTGCTTTAAAAATGCGTAAGTTGTACAGGTCCCACTAACTCGATTTATCATGTTACTTTTTAGTGTTCACGCTCGTAAACCATACGTAAAGAATTTCCACTCTACGTGCATAGTGCGTGGGTTCAGAGAGTAATTTCCCATTTTAAGATCTGGCAGTTTTTGAAAATGATTTTTCCTTTCTTGCCTACTTGCGCACTTTTTGTATGATAGTATACTACTTAGTGTGGTTGCTTTGTTCAGCCTGCCGACTTTGGAATTACGTTGAAGTATCTTTTGAAACTGACGATTCGTTACGAGGGTTCACTATCGTTGTATTTTTATGATCTTTTTTTCACGAGTAGTTTCTTTGATGCGAATATTCAACACATGGCAGTGCTCCGCGGCAAGCTATGCTTGGGTTTGTTTATGAACATAATTCAGGTAACCAGCTCTTGCAGTGCTTTCTTAAAGTCAGCAATGGGCCTAAATGTCAGCGTTAACAGATATTTGAGATATCTGTTGTATGTCGCAGGTTCAGGAGACTCATTTCTTACATGTGTGTAAATTTTATACCCGAATCTTCCCCTTCCTACTGTTTTGGTAGTTGATTTGATATCAGCCATTTTTAGGAGATTTGGTATTGCCAACGGGCTTAAACTATTGTTTTAGGACATAGCATTTGGCGTTTGGCATCAGCTGTCTCTTGGAAAATTTAGGCTATGATTAATTTATTTTGCCGCTTCTGGCTGTGCGGAGAAGGCAGTGGAGAAAATGCATTTGATCGTATTTCACAATAGCTTGGTGGAGTTCTAAAATTACTGTATGTGATATTAAAATTATTAGAAAAGTCTGTTGAGTGACTGTAATACCAGACCCATCATACTGGCAGCGCTATTTTTCCCTGTTCGAAGAAACGTGCATTGCAATGCTCTTGCTGCTGCAAGATATTTCACGTGACGATAAATCTCACACGCACGTCTCTGCTTCTTTCAAATTGCGGCCGGGTGTCGTACTTAGTAGTGCTCTACCTGAAGCGTCCCTTATTTATTCTGCAGCGCCTGTTAAGCGGCCGTTATGGCCGTGTTTAGGGAAGGCGATTTGCCGTAAGAAGTTCTTCGCGGTTTGCTGATTTTGCGGCATATGGTAGACTGGAGCTGCTCCTCCGAGTTTCCTGTTCACTCTTGCTTGACTGATCAATTTTTTTCCGCAGTTCAAAATCTGCATAAGTGCTGTGCAATCCGCTTTCCGTACAAAAAGAGAATTCTTCCAGAAAACCGTCTGCAGCATAGTGCTGCTAGGGACTTTTGTGATGAGCAATGCCATTTTTGACGCTTTTGTGAAGCATTACTCAATGTGAATTGAAAAACCTTTTTTCCTGTTATTTATGTGCACAATAAGCATTAGGATCGTGAATAGTGAGTGAGAAACGGCAATAAAATTCACAATTTTTGTCAGTATCCGAATACAACTCTTTTGATTCCTTATGTTTTCCTGTCATTTGTGCGTTGGGTTTCAGAGTCCACTTAAGTCGCCTCAGCTATAGATAGGCTTTCTGGACGTTTCTCTTTCGTGCTCACTTTGCTTCTTTCAATTTTCGCTCCCTCTTCGCTTTCTTTTCTTTGTGTTTTCTTTCTTTTCCTTCTTAACTTGCTGTTTCTATGAGCAGAAAATCCAGTGTGGACCTGTACATTTATTCCTCGCTTTCTAGAGTCTGTATTAGATGGTATCTTCTTCTAATTGCTCTCTTTCTATCACACTTGATACGGAAAGGGAGCTTTGAACTAACGACTGTAATAATAATGTAAAGTCCACTTAAAATTGCATCAATTTCGTCGGTGCCAGGTGCTCTGTGACTGTTATGCGTTCAATTTCAATTTTAGACGCCTCATCGAACTTTACCTTAGCTCCCACTGCACCTCATGTTCTTCGGTTCAGCACAGTTACTCGTCTGTGTTTATGTTGTTAAAGCCTTAGCTAACCAGAAATTTTGATACTATCGGGAAACGAATCCTAGGGTAAAAAGTTATTAATGATGTAAAGTCTGAAATATGTTTCAGATTGTCCCCCTAACAGGAATGATTTCCTGATCAGACAAATGCTTGTCCACTTCCGGTGCTAATTGGCACTATTTAGAGGGTTTATTGAATGAAAAAATAAATCCCGATGCCTATGTAAAATGCTCGTATGTTGTTTGTTATGAATCAAATTTTCACCTTGATTAATCAGTAAACGAATAAAACTGAAAAGAAGTCATGATTTAGTTGTATGTCAGTTAATTTATGAAAGACGTAGTGTCTCTTGGCGTAAACCTTCTGGGGGAGCAATAACAAAGTACTGATGAACGATTTTGATGTTTTAAATACAACTTTGTGAATGCTACTGGTCACATTGGAGTTTTTTTTATTTTGCCCAGTATGTTACCCTAGCAGTTAAATTAATTTGAATTGTTGTGTTCTTCCCCGAAGTGGAAATACAAAACAATTTGGTAATTTGAGTTATCGTCAGCATACAAAGGGTTCATATCATACTTTTTGTGCGTACTGTCAATACCAATTAGAAAATAACGACCCCAGTGATTGAACCCGTGCTCTCTCTTGCTCTAGCGATTTCATATTTCTTCCGTCCAGTTTAGCGTATGTAAGGCTGGTCTGAGCAGCTTTTTTCAGTCGTGTGCACTCCAGTCGGTTTATTTCCATGATCCGCTACTGCCTCTCACGCATGCGTTAAATGAGAAAGTACGATCAATTTTCCTATGAGCCTTTGAAGTAGTTCTTACTGATTTGCCATAGCGTCTGTGTACCAATACTTCAGTGTATTTTTTTCTCGACAAGTGAAATTTGTCTTCGCATGGAGCTTCTGTCTAATGTTGTCGACGTTTCCTCGTTGGATTTCATTCCTTTAGTGGCGAGCACGGAGTTTCTAATGCTCAGGACTGAAAAACTGAATCCATCTGGTTGGGTATCCTGGTTTAAGCAACCTGAACTCATTCGATATGTAGATCACTTATATGGCTTCTTCCATGTGGCTGCTACATTTGTAATAAATGTACCCAGTACAGTTGGTGGCCATTGAACGTTTACGAAACGGCATGAAAAAAAAAATGTATCTCACATTCTACTTCTAGAAGTTCATTGTTCCGGATATGTTCGATGCAGTCACGTGTTCTTACGCTACTACTCAATTGCTTCATGTACATATTTTTATTTTTTAATTTCTCTTTTCTATTATTCAATTCATACGTAATCAAGTTTTCTGGAGTACATCGCTGTAGGACGTGCTATCGCCAGGGCGTGGGAAATGTCCGCCCGGAGAGGTTTTGCTGCCCTGCAGCTCTGGGCTCCGGAGAGTCCGACCTGAATAGCCGTCGTGCCCCGACATGCGTGGCACGTTTCACGATGTTATTGATGTCAATGCTTCCTTGACTTTTGACGCTCGCAAGAAATGAGAATTATTTTCTTTGTTTGTTTCAGTTTAATTCTTTTTAAGGTCGTTCTTGGTTTTCTTTTATTTTTAATATCAATCACGGACATGAAAGTGAATAATAATAAATGAAGACGTAAAACAGAGCAGAACGCATCCGTAAGAAATTCTTTCCGGCTCCTGATGCCTATTTAAACCTGGTAATTACCTATTTTTTGTGTTTGTGAACTTTTTTTTTCCCTATAGTTGCTAACTTGGTCTCGTTCTTTAAAATTCCGTTAGATTTTTTTGTGTTAATTTACATCTTTTTAACCCTTCCTTACCACATTCTCCGTCAAACGAAGTGTCAAATTTGCTAACTTCAGGGATTCAGGTATGTAGTAAATTACGATAACTGTATTGTAATACATGTTTTAGCATTGCAAACGAAAGAAGAAATTTATACCGCCAACTTTCTTTAAGTTTTACCTGTTTATTTTTCTTTCTGTGCTGTGAGGCACCTTTCTGTGAGTGCTCCTATCACGAGGCCAAATATTTACCAAGTGACCTAGATAACTGAGTTTACTGCGAACCCAAACATTTCTATTTCAGTGTTGCTATTTTTGCTCGTGCAGGTAAAGTAAATCTTCATCCCTTGCTTCACCTTTTGAATAATTTATATTATTTTATTTTTGTTCCGCTATTATTGATGCCATCTTACTGGTGTTATCGCTCACGAAAAACCGTTTACTCGTTCGTTTACCCAGTGTTACCAACAGTTTATATGATTATTACTGGCTCTATCTAATCAACTGAATAGTTCTTTTGAGAGTTTATAAAATGCGATATTCTCAAGGGGCAGTGAAATTTTTTTTCACGTAACTTCCATAATTTATTTTGAAATTTTCAGTAGCCCTTAGCAATTCGTCAAGGATGGAATCCACCTGTGCAAGTTTAGGTTACAAAAGCGTATGGATAATAATTTGTCATGTGCAGAAAAATTGTTTCGGAAAATAAACTTTCTAATCATGTGTCTAAGGAACATTTTTACTTCTGACTGGCCTTGATATGCTGGTGACTGATTATAAAGCTCCTTTTGACAGTGGGCCGAACTGCTTGCTACAAAGTAAAAAAACTTTTACCTCTTCTGTGGTATTTTAAATCGTAATTTTTATTATTGAATGAATGACAAACTTAATAAACTGGCTGCATCGCAAGGTTTATTGGATGAAACATTAATTATCCCGACACCTTTACGCGAAGCATTTATAGAAATTTCAATTAATGTATCACCAGCATATACCAAATAATTGTTATACAACGGCTTGTATTTTCTAGTGCGCTCAATCGAATAATCAATAAGGCATTGAGGCCAACTATTCATAGCGTGCGTATACTGTACGAGTGTGAGATATTAGATTTGTATGCCAATTTGAGGTCAACTCATGGCCTGAATTATTTGATTAGTTGCCCTGGTTCTTTATCCTTCGTTATCAACATGCCCCAAAGCAATTCACAGCATCGGCCGAAGTCACTCTCCTAGTTATAACAATATGCCGTCAATTGGTGGAGCCGCGTGGTACGGGTATACACAGAGTCGCCTCAACGAGTCAGCATTAAAATAAATTTGGCTTGCAAGTGAACGATTGCGTTTTCTAGCTCAATCGATGAATCTCATTAGGTTACCTTTTAGCGTCATGTCCGTGCGTACATTGAAAAATAAATACTTAGGGCGGTTTTTTATGTTGAAGTGTTTACAATAGCAGTAGTAACTTTAATTTCTTGAACTGATTACTAAGCTTGAGCTCGTTTAACAACATTTGTGTGTGACGTCAGTGGTAAACAACCGCCAGAGTAGGTCTAATTTTCGCAAATGTAATCAATCTAGTTGTCGGTATTCTATCGACATTTTGTGACGTGACGTCAAGGCTTACTATATCTGAGCCAGGCTTTGTTATCAAGGCCAGCATCCTGCGCTCGCTCTTGAGAAACAGTTCTGAATATCCTGTGTACGTGTAAAAGTCCCTCTTGCTCAGTGCTCACTCGCTGCTGAAGTTAGACAGTGATTTGCGTGAACCTATGGCGGCATAGTAAAATCGAACAAATTGCTCATAGGTGTACAGAAACTTTTTGAAGAATTTAATCTATTAGAGTATTGTCCCTTACTTCCTCTCCGACTTGTTTCAGTGCCAACAATATTTTGCCTGTGTTCGTCAAACTGTTTTCGCCTCAACATTATTAGTGAGGTTCGACGTTTTTCGCGTTTCGTCACGTTTGATTTCTATTCTGAATTACTCCCAGCATTTTTACCATGCCACGAAGAAGCATTCTCCGTAAAATTTCTTTTCGATTAATTCAGAACTCAAGCGCGAACGAAGGATCTTGCGAAGATAGTATCCAGAAAAGTGAAAACAATCAACGCATGTGCAGAAAACATGAAGCTACTTCACCATTGTCCAAGAGCAATGGGAGAGTTCAGGTCAAACGATTCAAACGATCTGTTACGTTTTCTTCCTTACCAGATAATGACGAAGAACCGATGAAGGTTGATGCAGGAGAAAAAGAGAGCACTGAAACTGATAATTTGAACTCGCTACCCATGACGTCAAGCGAAGAAGAAGGTGCCAGCGAAGAAGACTCGGATGTAATGTCTCCGTATGAATTCCATCGCGAAGACTCCCCCACTCCAAACGACGAAAAATTTTCGTATGGAGACTGCAATTGTCTTCCGGAAGAAAACGTCTGTTCGATTGTTTCCAGTGCTCAAATTAATGGACCACATACAAGTATTTCAACTAAAAAAAATTATATTTTGACGGAAAAAGGAATATTTGTTCGAAATACTCCTCGAAAAGTTGATTTACCTGCTCTCAAAGAAGAAATAAATTCTTTGGTAAATGATACTGTGAACGTAGCCGGTTCGCACAAAGTCGAAGAAAGCGTCCGTGTTTCTGATGATAAATCTCGTGATGAGCTTCCGCAATCGAACGTTTTCACGCCTGCACCAGATATTCCTTCTGAAAAGTGTATTAGTATTCCCGACTCATTCAGTATCAATCCTGACTTCGAAACTGTTATTATATCGTCTCCAGTGTCGAAGAGAAAACTGAAAAATAGTCGGAGCACAGTAATGAGAACATTCTCCGCCAGAGTGCCTTCTGAGGCAGAGAAGCCTCGTTGCTTCTTGAAAAATCAGATTGATAGATCATCGTTAGACTCGGCAGATTTCAATCTTCACTCATCAATTGCTGGAGACTTGTCAAACAACTCATCTTATCGTACAAGAGAAATGCCACTTAAAAAGGCGGTTTCATTGGATGTAAAACGAACAAATAAAAGTTCCTGTTCTATTGAGAGTGAAAAGAGTTCCGCCTCAAAAACTAATACCCCAGTGAAAATCCTTCATGAAGCTAAAACAATGGACCTTTCTCACCCTAATGCGACAAGTCGCGGATCTTTCTCCGTTCCTGGAAGAGACTCTCACGGGAACTGGACAGCATTGGCTGTGGCTGGAGCCTTTGCCTTGAGGTGAAAAATACATTTCAATGTTGAATTCCGCATGAGAAATTGTCATAAAGGAGTTCGACCGCCAATTCTGGCCTTAACAGTGTCTTTATAGTCTTTTAACTTAATTATTTTACTTGTGGGAAATCGGAAGCAAAATCTTTCACGTGTTCTTATTCATTAGTGGAGATGAATTTTGTGCGCTGCAAGACGATGTTAGTTTTCGGTAAAATTTGTTGACCTCGCCATACCGCTATGAGAGCATATTTTGTTTTCCTAATCTGCAGTGTTTGATAACTTGCGATTTTGTCCTACATGGGCTTTACTTTTTGTAAAATGGGCTTTACTTTCCGATTCTCGACTAGTTTGAGTGGAGCGTGAAGACTCGTTTTGTAACTGCACTGCCCGTAGTCTTGAATACTGAAAAAGATGTTTTAGTAACTACTTAATTTAGACTGGTAATTGGTTTCTGTACAATTTTAATTCTTTCGACATCTTATTTTGCCATTAAAAAGACGATAAAGTGAATGATGCAGAGGTCTAAAAGGCCAATACTGGAGGGCAACATTAAGTATCCATAAACTCTTCACGAGATTCTGGGTTTTCCACGTTACTTCATGGATATGAAATTTACCGAGCCTCAGTATTATCTCAAGTAGAATGTTAGCAGTCTGTGTACATTCGAGTATTATAGGAAAATACAGTCGTCTACCTTCGTTGGTTGTGGTCTGAGGTTTGCTTCGCTGGAACTTGTGCACTTTGGTTGCGTGCCAGCGGTGTCAATACAAGCTTTATTATCCTCAGATCATTTTATTAGAAATCTTTCAAAATTTTACGTTCCACTCCCATGCTCAGCAGGTACATGTACCCATGGCCTTTAGTTATCGTAGGAAGGTAAGAATTGTTTTTTGGGTACTCCACTGCTGTGAGTCATGCAGCAGCCCTGGGCACGATTCAAGGCCGACGAAGCTTCTATGTTCGACTTCGAGTAACGAGCGAATGAGATGCAGATAATTTATTTAGCGTCTAATGGCAATGGTTTATTCAAAAATTGAATTATTCTGTATCTCCAATAAATGATTATGCCCCTTTTTGAGCCCTTCCATAAAAAGTCTCAACACGATGATATTATCGAGTCGCTGAGCTCCTGTTGCCAAGGCCAGCATGAACTTTGGAGTAATGCTTATGGTGAAGAATAAGTTTTTGTTTCCATTTAGAGTAGTGCTTATGGTGAAAAATGAGTTTTGTTTGCATTTAGAATAATGCTTATGGTGGAAAATAGCTTTTTGTTCGCATGATATCATGTCAAATTTCTTTGGAAGCGTCGCGTGAAATATGAGCAAGATTATAAGCTACCATAAATATTTCACCTCATTTTGTTTCTATTTTGTGTCTTTTAACAAAAGCCTTGTTACGGTTTATGCAGTTAGTTTTTCTCCGACTTGTTCCCATTTAAAAACATTTGCTTCAATTTTTCCGAACTAATTTTTCCATTTGTCCGTGACGAATGTTGTGGCTCGATTTTTTCAGCTACTGATAATGATTTCAGCTCACGGAATGATTTCCGAGTCGAAAATCCGCCATGGATTCTGAGGTACTCCAGTGATGGAGCGCAGCAAAGGTGGTTGGTACACGCAGTGAACTTCGGGCTACGCGAGGTCTGCTGTTCAAGTTTTCTTGTTGGTTTGATGGTTAGTTATTTAGTATTCATCGGTTGATTAGATTAGCGCTGATTTTGGTCGGTGATGTTTTTGTTTTCGGTTGCTCATGTTGGCTATGAAATTATTTTTTGTCTTTGTCTATTTAATTAAGTTGTAAGGATTTTGGTCAGTTGATCTCAGGACTGATCTTGAGTGGGGGTGGCAGAGCAATCGAATCGTTTGCTTGGTAGAGTTTCTCTGATTTTCAAGGGTGATGAAACAAATACTTCTACGATTGAAACTTTATTGTGAGGAGATCGAGCTCAAGAAAAATTTACTTGTTCAACCGAAGATATTTGTGTTACGTCCTTATTAAATACTGAATGATGTTCGTTAAAGCTTTATGTCGTTGACACATTTACGACAGCTTAATGCCTTTCGATGATGTCACTCAAAATTACGTGCTATCAATCGATTTTAGTTTTTCGAAATCGAATAATGCTCCCTAAGTTGAAAAAATTGTCCTGCTTGACATCGTGCTGTCAGATGACCTGCCGAATGAAAACTTTCTACAAGGGTTGTTTTTGGCCGTTACACCGCCCCGCCCGGCTGGCGGGCGCCGTCGTTCCTATGGTTGCCAACTTGCCAGCTGTTCTCAGCTGCTGAGATCGTTGCGTTCACATCCGCTGCAGTCATCATGTTTCTTTCATCTTGTTTGATTACGAAATGAATCATTAAAGCAAACTATGAAAGCTTAAAAAAGTGTGTGTGTGTGTTCATGACTTTAGCCTATGTCACTGTATTGTTTTTACTTTCAACTGCGACGATCTGAATATCGAAAGTTTCTCGACGCTACGTTTTCGAATGTTGTCCATCCATTTAAATACGGTCAGTCTAGAGTGGTCGGCCAACACCTGGTGCATAGAGCAGCGCGAGTTTATGGGGGCCTTTTGATGGCAAAGCAATAACGCCATGCCTTAGTCTTATGGCTAAGTTCGACGAGAATTAGTTGGCGGTTCTCTTTATTCATGTTCTTTGCTGGGGAACGCTAAATTGGAGAACACTCTAGCCGCTGGTTCTTGAGGAATAAGTAAAACTAGGCATATTTTTTGATAGGTATAGCTTTTTTCAAAATTTAAACTAGTACCCCTCATAGAATGAGTACACTTGTTACCTGAATCCTTATTGCGAGTCAAGTTTTACATTTTGATTGCGTTTGTATTTTTTATGGCTTTTTCATTTTTGACTCTCGTTCAGGTGAAAACGTACAACCGACCACCAATTCGAGTATCTTTACTTCATGTCTACAGATAAAGCCTTCCATGACGGAGCTGGGTCCAGGTTTAGGAGCCCTTGCGCAAGACAACTACAATTGAGTTGTTCTTAAAATAGAGCTGTGTTTTTATCAATCTTCGAAAAATGTTAACTTTGAGAAATGAAATTCCGTTTAAAGTTGTGAATGACACTATGAAGTCATTACTGCTGCAAATATGAAAATTGAAAATAAATACTAGGAGTATGCTATTCTAGCGCTTTGAGAGGTATAAATTCATTGTTCAACACAAGACGACGTATAGGGATAGTGTGCGACTGAGTTGGGGAGCTGATGCGTTTACCTTTTCATTTAGTGATAAGAATGGAATGCGCCTAACTTTGCCGATTGTTAAAGTTCGGAAATAGTAATCAGAATAATAGCATGGAAAGATTCTTTCTCTTGTATTAGGGGGAGTGAACATTGCTCGCTTTCTTAATCACCAGTACATTTGGTATTGGTTTCATGTAAACTATGTGTGTTAAACGCCCAGTTACTTTCGCTTACACATACGGCTACCTCTACAGCCATCTTATTGAAAATACGTTTTAGCAGTTACTCCAGTAGATTTTTTTTGTGTTTGTGTGTGTTTGAAGCTCGCGTCTTAAATTTGTGACTTTTCCCACTAAACTGTTCGAATACGTAATTCCTTCCAGCATAACTCCAGTCGTCTCTGTGTGAATATCAGAGTTTATGCTCTGACGAATTACTGACCATTTTTCTACCATGTCCTGATACTGTTGAATTCAACTTGAAATTTAATGTGAAATATTCTCATTCAAGCGAAGGCGTCACAATTTTCCGAATAAGTGGCATACTCGCAATGTAAATCTGGTGCTATAATGATACCTCATGAAAGAAAAAAAAAATCTACATATAATAAGCCAAATATTCATGTTGTCATTCATTATTGTTGCGTCTGTATTCGTGGTTTAAGATTACTAATTTTATGCTTGGTGAGTAGCGAAGTGAAAGGCTGTAAGTTAATACCTTTCTTCTAACATGTTTAATGATCAACTCCGTGCAGATGCTTCTCAGTATATTTAACTTGTGATCGTGCGCAACCCGTGGCAAAGGAAGGGTCTGTGTAATATCACTCTTTGTATAATGTGATGGCTGTCACCTGGAAATGACTGAGCGAAAGGTTGGCGTGTGCGCCTCATCGCATTAGAGTGCATGTCATGGGAGTGATCACACGCTAGCCTCTCACCTCGCATTACGTCTGACTCACCTTGTCGCTTTAAAATGGAACGGCTGCTCCATAGTCGACTGTGCGACTTGCTTCGCTTGCTCACCCACCCGCAGCTGAATGTATACGGCTGCTGCTAACTATCCTGCTGTAGAATGACCCCTCCAAAGTTTATTGACTACCGCTCAGCTCC
>VOMN01102946.1:0-23463 GCA_014899125.1 Orchestia grillus
TAATTTTACCTGTGTCGAGAATGGCGGTTAACGTGTTAATGACGGACAAACTAAACGCTATATAAATAGAAGTTATTTTAACTACAACTAAGAACTTCATTCGGTCAAGTGTTTAACTTCCAGCAAGTTCTAGCTCTCGGACTTACAAGTTCCTGACAAAGCTCAACAGTCTCAGCCTAACGCTTTGCGTTTTACGGTTATCAAGATTAACTCTGTCCCTCTCATACTGACTCTGCTTTCTCAAAATTGCCCCATTTACTCCCAAGTCTTTGCAGCGATGCCAGTATTTTGTGCCACATCGTAACGTGTTCCCGCGGCCTACAGTTTAGTATGTGACCGTTGATCATTAGTAACGTCTCTAAAATTCTGAACTCCTGGGAGTTTCACTCGTTAGCCTGAGCTAGAGATGTATTACGTTACTGCACTTACATATACACACTCGAGATGTCTGCATGGGCTTGCCCCAGGAAGCAGTGACCTTCCCTGGTCGGTGCCTGTGGTTTGTGCTCCCACCTACGTTTAAAATGTGCACAACGGCTCACATACCGTCTCACGAGCATTAGGTATAGTTAGCTTAGAATATAGCATGCGACAAACATATCTATATGTATACATCAATAAACGTCCATTTCGTAATTTAAACACGTCAGCCGATAGTGACTGACATTTTGGGATTCGCGGTGCGCCGCCATTTCCGTGTGGGGAAGATGTGTGCTTCTGGGTGCCGACGCATGTGGGTGTGGAGAGCAACGAGTGGGCAGATAGAGTTGCTAGGGAGGCAGTAGCCTTGAGCAGTCCTTTTGTCAACATCTGAGCATTTTCAGAGATCTTTATGGCCCCATAAAAACGTTAATCACCACCGCTTGGCGTAAGAAATAGAACACGGGATGAAATCATATGCTCCGAAAGATGAAATTGACAGTTCGTGCGAGGCCCTCTTGTAACCGACGAATGGAAGTAGTGCTTTGCCATCACTCTGAACCTTTCTGTATAGACTGTCTTGTTCCTTTAACTGTACAGCACTTCCTCGCTTTCCGAGTGTCCCAGAAACGATAATGCAAGGTTTCTGTGCTTCCCGGACTTCCGAGGAAATGGCTATGATTAACGGCTTATTGAAATGATGCTGAATACGCCCAGACAAAATATTTGACGCTGAGCCCTTGAAGAGGTACTTGAAATGCGCAGCCTCTTCAAGGTGTAGAGGGACTTCGGCCGAGCACGCCACGTTGCTGCTGAATATGGATTTCAGTGTGGAAAGACGCTCGGTCGTAAACGGGTGGGCATCTAAAACCCCTGGGGCCCGGCCCAGGTGAGGGCTTGTCACTGGAACTCGGAAGAGATAACTGGAAATACTTGACAAGTTGTGAAGTCAATGTGTTCCGAACTTGTCCCTGTTGAATGACTGTATCTCGCTTTAAACCCGAAAATGCTGAGAACACGAAAATGAAGATTTTTTTGTTGATTGCCTAGTCAGCGGAAAACTTTGAACTTCTGTTACTCTTGAGTATTGAAACGATATTTCTTCGGTGCGAGCTTGGCAGAAGATTCTGAAGTGCCAGTTATCAATGGCTTGCTACTTCACTGATTGAATACTGACCTACCTAGTTTTATGCTTCGATGTTATTTCTTAAGTGTAGGTATAATACAGAGCCTCGAAATACTACTAATTAACGTAACACAGTGAATTAAACAACAAAAAATTGTATATCATGAAATCGCTTCGGAGATCAGAATGATGACCACTTTATGAGAGGAGCACATTCATGTTGTTCAGAAGGGGTTGCTTATTTTCTTGCATTTATGAAGTGTGATTGCAATAGAAGAACTAGATTTACTCGTCTGAATTACCTGGCTGTGCAAGTGTGACTAGTGCAACTAGGCAGAGGAGGGATACCTTTAGTCCACGAGTTGACCGTTCAGCGAGTGTAGTACTCTCTCGGTCACCAGGGAAATGTATATTCGTAGTAGCTAAACCTTGATTAATTAGTTATGTCATCAGTATTCAAGTTCCTTATTTCAATTCCTTTAATTTCATTGTATGCTCTAAGAATGAAAAAAAAGAGAATTTATGGTTACGTCTTAAATTCATGCCTACCGCTGTCTTGGGTGTCGTTGACGTGGAGAAGCGCGAGCAACTAAAAAGTTGACAAAAATGCTCTGAGTCATTTATACGTGATCATAAGGACTCATAATACTGATGTGACATACCCTTACATTTTCTCATAGATGGGGATATTCAGATACAGAAAAGTTTGCACCCTGAACACCTTCAACTCTGCGCTAGTCGCTGCCAGTCTCGTATTTCGAGCCACGTTAGTTTGAAAGCCACGTTGGAATTACGAGTACCTAAGCAAAATTGGTGACGAAACCCCATAGGAGAGTAACGCGTGTTTGATACAGCACCTAGTTTGAAATCAGCAAATTGGTTCATGTTGAGTTTAGGAGACTCGCACCATCTGACCAGCGCACGGGGACCCTCTGTGCTCATTCCAACACCTCTTATTTCAGAGGTCGTCAGTTGGCGGAACAAATGCAGAGTCAGCACCCCGAGCTCCTGTCGCAGCTCAGGTCTCAGATGGGCGACGGCCAGCCTCCCAACCAACAGCGTGATCCTCAGTCTTAAGCCCGCTTTCCTTTTCTGTTGTAATTCGAATTTATACCCCCCCTTATTAACTTGCGTCAAATTCTTTGGTTGTACTAACTTACCTCCAGCTACTCAGCCGTATGTTAGAGTGACTTAATTTACCCTTCGTGGCGTAACTTCGCCTGCGATCTTGTTTTGTTGCAAGCCAAAATTTGCTCTGCAGTACTTCAAAAATACCAGGCTTAACTGGAAATTAATGAAAACGCTTTTCTCCGGAAATTCCCTTGAAAGGTAACTAATACTCGAGTTCTGAGTTGCTGTCTTTGTATGTTTATGATCCTGTGTTTTTCATTTATGAGAAATCTGAACGCAACAAATAGCTTCGTGTAGTAGATTATTTAAGCTCCCAAGTGGTTTTAAAGCTGTGAAAACGTTTCGGAGTGGTCGATAATTAACTTCATTGTGTTCATAAGTTCGCTAGCAAACTCAGTCCGTGCTATTATCACTTAAACGGAGCGTGAAATGGCGGACCTGGTTACGCTTGAATACCACTTCGGAGTAATTGTTCGTGGGTAGGGGGCTGCTTTGTGCGCATTACGCAGGTCGCTGCATCTGAACGATGTTAGTGGCGCACCTGGTGCCCAGGTCTGGTAGTTGCATCTAGAGGCAGAGTTACTCAAGGCCAGCTATAGCATGTTGGACTGTCACCAGCTCAAGAGCTACAGACTCAATGATACATTCTGTTTTGGCTCATAGCGAATTAGCTTCACTCGGGTTACTACTTGTCTCGTTTCGCATTTTAGTTTTATTTAACTGTGGATGCAGCGTTAGTTGGTTAGCCTTTCTTTTACTTTTGAACAAAATTTCAGCCTTTCATGAATTCTTAGTTCGAATTGAAGTACCTTTTTGAATAAATTTACTATGGTATTCCGAATGCTCACTGTTATTCGTGAACAAATAAAGTAAACTCGGTCTGTTTGTTTCTTCGTTTCTATGCCCCAATATTTTTCCTGTGTTTCAGATGGTTTTTCCTCTAGCCCTAACAGGAATTCCATGATAGGCAGTGGATTTCATTCATAGTTTTTATTAGAGAAATTAATGACACTTAAAGTAATGATTGCGATTGACTATATACAATGAATTAATCTGAGTGAATGACAATCATAAAAAGAAATGTATCAAGTAGTCGGGTCCTATATATCTTTAGGAGTAAAAAAATTGGTATAGTAGCCTTTGGCAGAGTGAGCTGCAAAAAAATGGGATATTTTCTTAGCTGGATCAATTATTCTGGATTCAGTATTAAAGAGCCAGAGCTGAGACGTCACAACGCATGGCACAGAATTTGCGCGCGTTCGTTGGCCCCGAAAGGAATGTTCAACACGCGAAACATAAAATCAATAGGAATGACCGTATTAACATGGCAATGTGGGGTTCAATACACAGATATTCGTAGGACTAGCTTGCAGCAGCTTTGTGCTAAAGTTGCTGAAACGTAGGGCATAACAGGTAAGAAAACTGACTTTCATACTTATTGATTGCAACTAGTTCTTGTAGGGAGAGGAGAATGGCATAAAGTTATTGGAAACTTGAGACATACATGATATATAACTTATAAGTACTTTGACACGAATTAATGCCTCAAGTACCTAGAAGAAGTAAGGCGCAGGAATGTTCCCATTGGTCAAATGTATGACGAGTAGTGAAGGCGAAGTTTTTATCGCCAGCATAATATAACCAAAAATGGTACGTCTTGCTGGGTTACTCGCATGCGCTTTTACTTTACAAGCACCTGTGGATCAGAGGTGAAGCGAGGTGAGTTTTCCTAATCAGTTAAATGAAAGCAGTTTCTCCCGTTGGAGCGTGCATTTACACACGAATTACAACAACCGATGTAGTCGCTGGACAAAGAAGCATTATACTGGCTACTACAGGATCTCGTGAATGAACAAATCTCAAAATGCTAGCAGTAAAAGTTACGCGTGCGTGAAAACAAGTGACCTTTACTTCATTAGGAAGACACCATTCGACACTGGACTGGGCTTGACCTTTGTTTGAATACAATTTTCCGAGATTTTGAGCGCAGGTAAAGAAGAATATAAATTTTCAGTATCAACATGAGAGTGCAAAGGAAGCTGACATGGAAGCAATAGCAAATGACAATTTCCTTGTCGACACGAATGCAGATAGTAGTGTTTACAAGTCTGCCTTTAATCATGGCATGGCGTCGCAATTTAGTAAAATATTTGGCGCTTTAAAGATATGCAGCAGCAAAGGCAAGCTAAGGGCGAAAATATCTCGCAAGACCTCACAGAGCAGCCGAATCAAACCCTCTGTGCTCATCAAATGCTGCAGTACGTCCTGCAAGCGTGCTAGCTGCTAGCTTGGACTCTAGAAAGTCTAAAGGGACCAAAGAAAGTTTTAAGCGTCATGGAACGACCTATGCATCTCTCTTAACGGTTCGCTACTGTGTTACCAATGACAAGAGAAACCCTTGAAGATAACATCAAAAACCTTGATCGTCCTTGAACGCAAGGAAAAGAACAGGAAGAAATACGTTCACGTTACAACAGAAAGAACAGACCAAAATATTCCTGAATTAATCAAAAAGCAAACTATATTTTTGAATTTGAGTAGTTGTAGTTGTAGTAGTAGTGAAAGCAGCGCTTCAGAAACTCAGTCTATCTCGCACCGAAAGAGTAGGGACCATTTGGTATGGACTTAGGAGAACGGGGATTCTATGCACAGGGTGTGTTCCTACACAAGATCCCCTGCGCATAGAAACAGCAAGTTAAGAAGGAAGAGCAAGAAAAGACAAATAAGAAATAGCGAAGAAGGAATGAAAACGGAAGGAAGCAAAGTGGGCACGAAAGACAGAAGTCCCGAAGGCCTATCTAAAGCTGAGGTACCCTAGCAGTACTCCCCTGGGGGCGCTAGTCCCCATAGCATAGGATAGGCAAACCTAACTAACCTACCTCTATTGCCTATGGCCTATCCTATGCCCCCTGAGGGGTTTTGAATTTGACAGTTACATCGCACCTGTATCTCCTAACTTGCCAATACTGGCTCACGATGCGTGTACCAATAGTAGCACACAATGAAGGATGGGACAGTTTGCTCTGTACCCCATACGACACGATGTGGGGTGAGCGTGTCAAAGCAGTACTTGAGGCGTTCTCATGATGCCAGCGCTCCTGCCCAAGGCATCTGACCGTATAAAACGCATTTATCACACTATTAATCCACTTGGGCTTCACCTAAAATTTTATTGTATCTGATACCGTTTAGTCGCTCTTTTGAATTGGAATGGAAGTTAATTGTCCTTACAATGATTCCACTAATAAACAAAATAAGTGTCCATCTCACTAAAATAGTATTCCCAATCTTTCGCGAACGTAGCACCTTCACAGCTAACCACTGTAATGCATCATCATCGTAAAAATTTTGAAATGAATGTAGCAGAAGCAAAGACCTTTGGAAACCTTAATGCTAAAATGTTAGAAAAGACTTCCTGATGATATTCCATAAGTATGAGCTCCTGTACAATGATATTCTAGGCGTTAAAATGGTTGTCAAAGCGGGTATGACAAGGTAAGACAGAAATAACAGTAAACGTGTCGAGAAGCTATCAACAATTGGCATGGCTAAGGCGTTTCGCCTTCTAGTTAGTACTTATGAACACAAAATACACTCAGTAATTCAGTCTAATGCAGATACATCACCAAATATACACGAAGAACAAAACGTACATCGGATAAGTCAGCAAGAAGAGTGGACAGGCCTAGCTAGAGTGCCGAGCTCTGCTCGGTTAGGTCAAGCGTTGAATGCTTTCAGCACCCACAGCTATATTGAACAACGGTCAAAGAACAAACAAGATCGCAACTTGCAGCAGAGAAAAGAGTATAAAATCTCAACGATCAAATAAAAAGGCATTCTCTGCTACTTACCTGCACGATCCAAAATATACACGAACATTTAAATTGCCTCAACTTCTCAAGTCATTTAGTCGGTTAACTTAAGCTTACTTTCTAAAGGCGATCTCTGAAATCAGGTTCATGACAACAGTAACTGTTGAGCAATGAGAGCTCTATAACCACGACCGGTGTGGAGAGGAAAGTCTACAGTGGAGCTAGTAAAGCGCAGTGCTCTCGGTGAATCATCGCTTTAAGTTGCGTATTGCCGCTTAGTCTCAAAAATACTTGGGTACAAAACTTCTGTAGCCCATCACATGCACGTAAAGCAAAGCTAATGTATGTTATATCCTTAAAAGAAATTCAGTTTCGTCGCATTACACAACTGTGTTCACCACCAGTGTTGTAAGTGAAGAGTTACCTCTCATGTAAATATTTCAGGAATATTTTTCATGTAATTACAAGCATCAATGTAATTCTAGGCAAAATAACAAGAAAATGTTATAATTTGTCGATAATTCTTCAACCAAACAAATTAGTCAGATCATAAGTCACATAATGATTGGTGAAGTTAAACTATTAAAACTTTGGAATAACGTAAACGGTAGTTGCGCTCACATAGCCCAAGGGCAAAAAGACCGTCCTCACCACACGACCTACAGTCATGTCGGGCCCGGAGGGGTGGGCTGGGCCTGGGCCATCTTCTGCTGGACCATATTAACGAGCATGTCTGTGTACTGCTGCATCATGGCGACAACTCGTGGGTCCTTGTCATTGCTGGTGCTCGCTGCACCACCACTGCTGCTACTGGCTAGGGTGCCCGCGACGACTGCTGCAGCAGATGGTGGTTGTAGCGTGTGGGTGTGAGCTGCTGTGAGGGGCACGAGCGCGTGTTGCGCCCGTGCCGCTGCTCCAAGCATGAGGGCCTTCAGTGCCCTCTGCTGTTGCTCCTCGCCAGGTACAGGAGGCTGTCCTGAAGTGGCGTTGCTCTCAGCGCACACCCGCCACCACACCTGGCGCAGCCGCTCGCAACTCTCGACCGCCCACTCACACATGCTCTCCACCACGCTTGCCGTCACTGTCACCACAAATTACGTTAGAATACTAGACACGTAATATGCACAACAAAAATAGTAAGTGAAACTACCATTATCTGTTAAAAAGAACATTACGCTAAGGACCAAAATATGTACTTATGAGCGTGATCATGAGAGTAACTAAGAGAAGATTTTAAATATGATAGAATGAGAGATACGAGTATAGTATGGACAATAACACGGCTTGACAGCAAAATAAAAATAAGTGAAGGATTAAACGAGGTTGAGCGAGCGAGCAGCAAATGCAACAAGAAGTACACGCCGGACACTCGTTCTTATACTCGCTCCGTTTGAAATTTTTTCTTCGCCTTTCTCCCTAACAGCGTGTGCCACCGTGACATGTGAGAAGTAAAACACTCGCAAGATTTCAGGCCACTGACATGAATTTTAGCAGACATTTTTGATACAAATAGGACGGTAGCGTGTAAGTAGGAACCTAAGCTGTAGTTATTTAAGTAATACCTGTCAGTACAAGAAAAAGGTGAGCGTCAACTAAAAACTTTGAAAACATTTTCGCGGTAACATCTATCTTGCAAGTTTGTTCCAACTCGACGTAACAGCATAAAAATCACGCAAAGCTCGGGCGCCCGCATGTGAGCGAGTTGCTCCATGGCAACGCACAATTGAAATGAAATGCAAATCATCGCGAGTCGGAGACCGACCCAGCAATAGCAAAATCAATAATCAACTTAGAGGGCTTAGTTCCAGCTCGTGAATGTATCTGTTGTCTCTCAAAGTACAAATTACGTGAAGGCATACAACATCCAAGTGCAATTTTATCATTTTGAATCAGTGAAGCTTGAGTTTAAAATGCTATATTAGGTGAATAATTAGGGTCACTCTTCAAATAACAGAGACGTGTGGAGGCGCACTGTCGTGAACACGCATTTCAGAGCATAAAACGAACACGGACCTTGTTGAATTAGACAAGTTTTACTCATACTCATTCCAATGCCCAAAAGTTTAAGCACTTCACTTGGAGTGAACTCATCTCCTTGGACTCTGTTTGCGTGAATGACGACAAAACGCTCCTTATTCAAGAGAGAGAAAGAAAGATAGAGCGAGCGTTCACGCACAAGGGATTGACTCGAGGTCGAGCGGGAAAACAGGAGCCACAACGCTGTAGTCGTCAGGGCTGAGGTCCACTGTAGAGGCTGCAGACGACGGCCTGCTCAGGTCAGACGCTGACACCTGGCGACGAGGGGTCGCACCTGACCGCAGCTGGCTCGCTGACCCCCGCAGCCCGGCAGACCTGCTGCTCCACAGCCAAGCACATCGACGAGAATCAGGTCAGGGACTCAAGACAGCAAGCCTCACCAAAGCAGGGATCAGTACCTTCGTTTAGTAAATCAGACTAACATGGGATATGGATATTTCAAAAATATCGCACTTACTTCTCTTGCAGGTCATATTGCAATACATTTTGAGACAGCCGAGCAGATGTAAGACCCAGCATAGTTGGACAACCCTACTACGAAGATACCTTCTTTAACTCGATCACGTTAATCATAATTTTGAAATTGTACAGGGCATAGCTGCGCAGAAACTTGTATTATTACATATTAATAAAGGGGATATGCAGCGGGACACTTCAACGTACCGAAATTCACCGTTTTTGTAAGACGTGAAGATAATCAAGCAGTGATTGCAAACGAATTGTTACAAGATGGGAAACAAGCAAAGTGCTAGAGCAAAATATAGGAACATTTTGCAGACAGGCAAAATGAAGAAGTTCAAGCAAAGTGCCCATTCACAATGTAAATTGTTCAAACGATATAAGTATTTATTATTTCATGGGAACGCAGTATGATATAACGAGATACTGGCAGGGAGCGCTCGTTAGGCGTGCCGCCACAAGCTACAGGTCGAGAAGAGAAGTTTGTCACGGCCGCGGAGTGGTGTAATGGCAGAGGGTAGGTCACTGTGAAGCCTGCTCCATAGTTCACTGATGTTTCATACAACACAAAGGGGGCAGTGAACTGTTAGATCGCTACTGTAGTCCTACAGTAAGTGCCCCTACATCGTACCATATCATCATGAAGTAGCAGAGCATTCAATATCAGTAATGCGCTGAGCAATTAGTTCTCAATACCTGGGGAAGCAAATAGTGGGTAAATACAGCCGTGCTCTGTAAGTACGAACTTATACGTAAGCATGTATGAAGCGGCAGTAGGTAGGTCCGGGCTCGTTATCAATGTTAGGAGTTAATGTAGGACAACCGACGCCATGTTAGCAAGGCTAAGTTAGAGCGGGCAGCACTAACCTGCTGGGGTCTGAGGTGAGGTCACGTTCGCTTACGGCTCGGACGGGGCCGCCCCCTGGCCGTCTAGGGGGCACAACAGCCACATTAAGCATGACCTCCTCACTGGGTCGCGAGTCTTACAACTCGCGCTTAGCATCCACAGACCTGATCTCATCCGCTACCTAAGTGTTGAGCGCTAGAGCTGTGGCGCCACTCGCGAGACATGGAGGACATGACACTTACCACCTGTTTTTTCCTTAGTCTTAATCGCCAACCAGTAGCCAGTGTTGCTATACCTGCACAATACTTTTGTTGTTCATTGTCTTGCCATAGATGAGGGCGCCGTAGACTGACCCCATTGGCCGTCCCCAATGTCGGTGGCTCTAAATATGATGCTTGTAAATGGAAAAATTACCCACAAGTGCGATTATTCGAAGAGCAATGCTAGTTCGTTGATGATGAAAACATTAAGAAAGTAAGATTTTTTAAAATGTACATGTACTGAAGCAAATGATATGCGTTGAGAATAATTGCTTAAAGCTTGAAGAACAAGTCGATTGCTCGAAAAAAAGTTTGACTGGTTCCCCTCTCAAATCAGTGAAATAATTAAGAACAAATGAAAGGAATCATAAATGAAAGACTTCACGAAAGGACGGACCACTCACGATCACAGGAAGCTCTCACATACTTTGAGTAAAAATCGTGGGCAAAATCAAGGTAACGAGCGAGTCGAAACGATTAAATAGTTTCGAAGGAGAATATTTAAGCTAGAATTGCGACACTATTTAGAGGGCAGCAGCTGACCTGTCGCCGTAGTAGGAGCGGTTGCGAAGGCTCTTCTGATCAGGCGGCGGGGAGTTGTCCTCCGAGCTGGAGTCCCCACCTCGGTAGCTGCGGATGTCCCCTGTGAGGGCACGGCACTGAGGGCTAGTCTGATCTGCTACGATCTAATGCTTGACTCCTCCCACACATGGGCATCTTGAAACACGAATGCAATGCTCCAAAGCCTACTCCAGAATTTTATTCAGTAATATGATCCAATATATCCCCTTCAGTGAATGCTCTAGCTCTACTACATGGTGTAGAATTACGTCTAATGTTTCACTACGTGAACTAGGAGAATTACGGCCAATATTTCACTACGTGAACTAGATGAATTACGGCCAATATTTCACTAAGTGAACAAGGAGAATTAAGGCCAATGTTTCCCTACATGTAGTAGGAGAATTACGGCTAATGTTTCGCTATATGAACTAGGAGAATTACGGCCAATGTTTCACAACGCGGACTAAGAGAATTACGGCCAATATTTCATTATTTAAACTAGTACAATTCCGGCCAATGCTTTACTATGTGAACTAAAATAATTTCGGTTAATGTTCCACTACATGAACACGTGAACTAGGAGAATTACGGCCAATGTTCCATTACATGAACGAGGAGAACTTCAGCCAATGTTCCATTACATGAACGAGGAAAATTTCGGCCAATAGTCCAATATATGAAACACACAAGCAGGCAAAAATGTGTGGGAACATCAAAGAAAAACACTGACCGGAGAGAAAAGTGTTTCCACACTGGGGAGAATATTGAAGTGAAATATCGAAAATATCGCATCGAAATATTTTCATCGCTGCAATCTAAGTTAAGATAAAGAAACATCGTTGAAACTCTTTTAGTTAAAGAATAAAAACAAGACCATAATATGAAAAATGGTTCACGATATAAAGAGGCATTTCAGTTGGGTCACTGTCGAGGTGTTTCTGCAACGCAACGATAAGAGTGTCATCATTGCGAGCTTTCATATTGCAGTTCACTGAAAATACTACACTACGATCATAGTGATATTATTGTGCGCTTTTATCACTTTGTAGTTCAATGAAAAACTCAGCCAGACAAGCGTACCTCGAACTATTGCTCTCAAATTAATCGAGAGCTCAGTCAGTGCTAAAGCTGTACTGAACATTTGATAGAGTGAGATCAGCCCGTAGTATGGTCACCATAACCGAGAGCATGAAGGCAGTGCAGTGAGCCTCACCGTAACGGAGCATGACGAGTCTCGTTACAAAACTTCGCAAAGAAGGATAATACTAGGCGTTACATACATTGGGCTCGCAGAGGTAAACAAGGTGCATGATAGATCATTCACTTTTTTAATGCCAGAACAAAAGTGAGACGCTTTAGGCACAGAAAAATAAGCATTAACTTCTAATGAAAGTAACAAAAAAATAATAAATTAAGTTATTTTACACAGTAAATACAAAGTGGCGTAAAAAAGTGTTACCGCAGTTTAGTCGCTCAATTAGTGCCATATAATTTGTTCCCGTGTTTATAAAAAGCAATATTAACCTAATTGATACTTGGTTTTACGATATGCAATACAAGTATCTGTACGACATTGAATAAGTACTTTACCGTCATTGAAGGTGTGTGGTAACGCATTTTTGCGTCACCGTGCATGTGTCGGTACGAGACCTGCTCTGGGGACATGTGTAAACCCAGGGGACACAAGGAGGAGGGGGAGGGAGGACACACGAGGAGAGGGAGGGAGGAAACACATGGAGGAAGGAGGGAGGATGAGACACGTACCTGTAGAGACGGCCTGGGACAATGATGACTTTCGTTTCAGAGCTCGGGGAGTCATCTTGCTGGAGGCGGGGGTGGGTTGCCGAGGGCCAGCGCGACCACTCCCTTCATCCTGATACACAAATAGCACGTTCAGTGCACAGGAGCATACCAAATTCAGTGTGCCATCACTGGAATATGCCATATTCAGTGTACCATCACTGGAACATAGCCCTTTCAGGGTACCTTCACTGGGAGGTCATGTTTTCAACATTCGCACGCTGTGGTATTTTCAGTTTATTTCCTCAGACTAAAGAATTGTGCTCACATTCAGATCGACACACATGGCACAGACTACACCTTGAGTGTAAATATCCAAGTCACGAGTGACATCATGGCAGCGGCTGATGCCAAAAGAGGCACACCCTTGTGTATCTCCGAAAGTTACAATCAATCCTTGCTATTAAGATAGTAATTTTTTGCTTTAGACTAATCCCTTCTACTAAGCAAGACTTATCATTATTGTTGAATGAGATTCCTCTATTCTAATCAGTATTAAATCTATGTTATTATTAATATTGAATAAGAACCACGATCAGCAACGAGATATCAGCACTGTCAAGTATAGCACAAGCTAACCTTGTGGTGAATTCATGAAAAAAGAGGATGTTTCCTTCTTTGAAGTTAACTATACTATACGCTAGCGCACACATACATGTGTGTCTGCACTCCTGCAAAGAGAAGGAGACTAACACACACCTTCACATACCTAAACACACACGTCACCTGTTCCATCCTGCTGACGGAGTTAGAACGCATCACGGGCGTCCCTGACTGCTGTTGCTGTTGACTGCGCCCAGATACCTTGCTTGGCGTGCGAATTTTGCGGCCTCCCGCTGTGGATGAGGGCAGGTACAGGTGAGTACAGCGGATGGCATTGTGCTTCGGAGAGGTGCGAACACCGCGACTAGAGGTCGCAGCGCTGGTACCTTTCACTGAAGCTGCTGCTGCTATCTTTCACTGCTGCTACCTCAACTATATCCTCCTGCCACGGACGGTGCTGGCTGAGCAGTGGAGCGGCAGGCGGCGATACGTTCACGCACAAAGTGCAAGACTGAGATAATTAAGTCATGGGAGCAACACTAGGTAACGCGCACATCAAGACGCTGCTTTCATGGCGCGTGAGAAAATATCATTCACCTGGGAGCATTAAAAAAGACGTGAATACGTTTTTGAGAGGGAGTGCAGCAGTACAAGTACGTAGTGTCATAGTCGACCGAACGTGATGAAGTCAGAAGAAGAGTGCTTGTTTTTGTGTACTTCAGAAAACCCGGTGAAATCAATAGTAGTAGTAATAGCGAAAACAGCGCTTTAGTAACTCAAACTATTTCGCACTGAAGCAGAAGGGACCATTTAGTATGGACTTTGGAGAACGCACCACCCGTCGAACGCACATCTTTGTACAAGGTGTGTTCCCACACAAGATCCCTTATGCCTAGAAACAGCAAGTTAAGAAGGAAGAGGAAGAAAGAGGAAGAAAAGAATACGAATTATCAGCACAGGAGGCATGGAAATGGAAAGAAGTAAAGTGGGAACGAAAGATAGAAGTCCTGAAGGTGAAGGCAATTAAAGTGATCTCTTAGGTATAATCAGTATCGCACGGTCTGAACAATAACACTGCCCGCTGAGCTATGCCGTAGCTATGTATAGTGTAGTGCTCCGAGAATATTTGTACACATAGTGACAGCATTTTACTACATGAGTACCACACCATGGGTATCGTAGTCTTACAAAAGTACTGTCGCCACGAAACGTGATGCATCTCGCATTACAATGCACCGTTCATGGGGGGAGAAGCAACACTCGGGATTTTTAAATAAACACTGAGATACATCACATAATTTAAACTATAACACTGAGGAAATAAGAAAAATAACACAGTAAATTCAGATCATCAAATAAAAATGAACAAAACTGCAGGCGGTACAGAAGAAACAATCAAAACAACAGAGTGCAGCTACTGACGTCATGCGAAAGTGGGGGGAATAGCGCACGCCGAGCCCGCAATAGACCCGGCACTAGGAGCTCACACTCGGGTCCTCTCACTTAGCTGAGGGCTGCAGCAGCACAAACCCACACAAAACTCATACTCAGGTCCTCACTAAGGTAGGGGCTGCAGTACACAACGGTCCCAGCTGATGCTATTCCTAACACGCAAGACAGTTTGCCCCTTCCATCACAGCGTTGAAGCCCACAAGCGGGAGGTCTCATGGTTTCCTTACGACATGCACCCGGATTGTCAACTGGTTTTCATATTAACGGAGGAGAAAATAAAGTCGGCACTAAGCCCAAGTTGCAGGGTCTTGTCATCACAGGAAAGTAACCACTAACAGATACGACGAACCATCTCTCACAATAGTGACGTTATTTTATCTCTTTTCTTCATGGCTTTGGTATTTTCGTATTAGCTAATTGACCAGATTGATGAAGCACCTAAACATTTGAATGCATTGGACAAGGTGATCACAGAAAAGACCATCATAATTGACCTCCATTGCACACAGTAATTGGTGATCCACATTTACTGATAGGAAGTCGCGCAGGAAGTTTAGTTGCACTAAGATGAGCTTTGGTTTTGAGGTGCAACCGGCTATGTTGTGACTGAAGGTTACTGCAAGGACTAGCTTCTCTCCTGTTCCGTGCACAGAGCTCAGCAGTTCGGAGTGAGAGCACACGAATGAAGGGCATGGAGGGAGTCTCGCATACGGTAGGCTCACCAACAAGTGCAGTATCAGCACAACACACACAGCGCCCGGCTTGTACAACACTGCCGAACACACAGTGCCCAGCAGGCGCAACACTGTGTTCAGCTGGTGCAACACAGTGGTGAGCAGGCGTAACACCAGCACAACACAAGGGAAGGATCTCACCGGTGGTGGGGTTAGGGAGCACTCGGCGGGGGGTGGAACAGGCGTTGGTAAGGTCGCTCAGTGAGCAGGCTCTCCGCAAGCCCCCTCCGTCAGCAGCGCGACCGCCTCCGGTGCTGCTGCTGAAGCCGCTGTCTCCACTGCAGCCCTCTCCTCCTGCACCCCCATAGGGGCACACATTATATCAAGAGGACAGCCCACACTGCTTCACCTCCAGCACACATCCCGGCACGAACAACGCTTCATACGCATAGCCTCGTAGCAACTAGCATTCAGCGGAGCAGGAGTCAGTCCGGAGAACCAGGTTGTGACTCAGTTTTGGCATCACTCGCACAAATTTTCAACTCAAACGCTAGCACACTAAGATCATCAGTTTAGGGGCAGAACTATGCGCATCACACTGAATGAGTAGCTATATCTCAGACTGAACACTCCCAAGCAAACGTACACTCGTGAACTGGACAGGCGGCGTGCGACAAATAATATTGACTCTACGGTAAATAAAATGAATCTTATGAAAAATAAGAAAAGATTCAAAAAAATAAATGCTGCATTGCTGTGAAGAGCATAAAAATCTATCGACATCGGACGAAAAACTACAAGAATAAACATGGAAAATGTATCGTTCACCAAAAGAAAAAATCTCTTATGCTTCTCAAAGCGAGCAGACTGAAAACAAATACAAAAAATGGACAGAATATAGTGTTGACAACGGGTTTAGATAGCCACTCAATGATGAACAAACGGTGCAGGGTGGCAAGCCTAAAAATTTCGAATGGCATACCTGATGTTATGAAACGCATCCACTTTGCGACACAAGTTCCTCAGACAACACGACAGCCCGGCCCCCTGCAACGTCCCTTCATCACTGAGTGAGTAACGCAGCCACAAGGTGCACAAGGAGCGGGTCACGCTGCTGTTACCACGTGATCCCAACACTAAACTTGTTCTATATAAATGCAACTCGAGCACGTGGTCTGATCAGGCACAATTGAGAGAACTTAAAGGAACTGAACGGATTACACACCTCGCTACGAAACAAATTAATGACTACAAAATGTGACCATGTCGTACAGATTCAAATTGACCGAAAGCCATGCAACAGCGAGCAAAATATAATGAACACGAAGACCAGATGCAGCGTGAACCAACAAAACGGATAGCAGATCAAAGCCAAGCAGCCATCGAAGACGTTGAAGGAGCTGCAAGCTCAGGCCGCCTTACGTTTGGAGGGCGTGAGGCAGGCGACAGGGACGCGCTCAGCGAGCCACACTCGGTGGGCGCGGCCAGGTCTCTGCCGCAGACTTTCACTTGACCCAAAAGCACGGTCGGCGACGCCGCTGGAGGCGATAGTGGGCAGCTCCAGTGAGCTCACGAGTAATGTCCTGAGAGCCGTGTTGCGAGGACGAGGCAGCGTCGCCGCAGTCGTGTCAAGGGATGACGAGGTCGACACGGCAGCATTCGAGAACGTACCATTCTCCAAATGCTCATGCGATGCCACAGGCGAGGTCACCTCAAACAAAGCTGCATCGCTTTTTCGACCAGAAGGAAGCACAGCAGTGCAGGCAGAGACGTGTCGGTAAGAGGTGTCCGCAGCACTGGGCTGAGGCACGAAGTCTAACTTGGAACGTACTTGAGACTCGTTCAAGACGTCCGAAGTGAGAAATTTGGGCTCGCCAGGACAAGTTGAGAGGACGGCAGCAGGGGACGTACTGTTGGGGGCACAGAGATTTGCGGTATGCAGGCCTGGGGCGCTGTTCTCCGCCCCGCTCACCTCCAGTGAGGGACGGCCGCTAGTGAGGCCCCTGCTGGTCGTAGAGCACGGCACGCGGTGAGTGTCAGGTGAGCTGAGCGGGCCGACACTTGGACAGCATTCGCTAAGCAACGGGGCATTGGTGGGTGTCTGGAGCTCCGTAGAGCTTTCCTCACTGTCCGGCAGGCCGGAGTCGCTCTTGCACTGCAGGCGTTTCTCCTGAGTACGAGTGGCAGACGCAGCAGCATCTGAGTCAGAGTTGAGTGCGACTGGGTCACGCTGGTGTGCTACAGAGTGTTCCTTGAGCTGGTACCGGCATTCTTGTGCAGCATTCGTGCGAGTAAAGAGCCATTCGGCAGACCGGCGTTCATCATACGAAGATGTCCAAAGATGCTGTTGCCTTCCAAGAAAGACAGATTCACTGTTGTAAGAGCGAGAAAGCCAAGCCGAAGCAGCACCACTTGAGCGAGAGGCAAATACGTCATCATCGCCCAAGGGCTCCTCACCGCCGCCCTGGCCGTCCTCCAGCGAATGCCGCTGACTCCTTGTGTCGCGCTCGCTGCTCTCGTAAGCGTAATCATTATCTGCGCCATCTCCACTCGAAGAATCATTTTGGTCATCGTCTTCCAGACTGTCGTAGCTATAATCAGTATCGTTGCTCTGAACAGTATCACTATCTGAATCTGTTTTACTCATTTTTGAGGAAGATTGAGAAGTGAAAGAGACTTCCTTAGATTCATCCCGGCAGACAGACTGCACCGAGTCTCCAGTTCTACCAGTCGACTGCACAAGTTTTTCAAAATCCCTCAGAAGTTTCTCTAGAAGTACGAGGAGAAGTTGGCCATGCTGGCGGTGGCGGGGCGCAACTTCACAGTCATCGAACACAGCACCACCGATGTCGAGCGAGGGATCAGGTGAGGTCGACAACACTGAGCCATGAGACAGAGGTAAAAGAGAAGGCCTGCCTTGGTCATCGCGCTCAGTATACTCAAGACGAGGAGCTTCAGTCAAAAAATGTTTTTTGGAGAAATCCCGAGAATATACAAGGGGACCCTCATGAGCCAAAGCGTCATCTTTAGGCAGAAGATTTCCAACAAACATCACTTTGGCCTTGCTTCGCCACGCAGCCTGGCCACCACTCTGCAGGACTTGGAAGAGCGCTGGGTCCCTTAGGTAACGAGGGATTGGAATGAGGAAACGGCCTCTAGTGCGAGTATCCTGGGCCCTGGAATGTTCCTCATCAGAGCCTGTGTGACGGCAGGCAAGAGAGCACACCATGCCTGTAATGCAGTTACTGTATAGAGCACACACGCGCCGGGCAGAGTCAGCTCCGCCAAACATTGCACTAATGCAGTTGACATGGCAACACATGGACCCAACACAGCTGGCAATATCAGTGCGGAACGGGACGGCATAGCTGACCACTACTACAAATGGTGGTATTCAATTAAAACTAGCAGCTCTGACCGCAATTATATCAGAATGGTACAAGTCGATTCGTCGTCATCAATACTGCATCAGTACATCGGTTGGAAAAAATACTTGCACCAGCAAAACTAGTATGGCAACCAAAAAAACACATGACCACCACCACGCCACTACCACCACCACCAGAAAGCCTTGCATCACTAACTGACGCGAATACTTCGAGCTGCAATAGCTGAGACGGCTCCACCGCACACCACGCTACCGACTTAAGAACAGATCACAAAGTAGTGGTGTATGTTATAAGTCTGCGAAAACCACTAGACTCCTGCAGGAGACATTTTAAAGCGGTCACACCTGCTTCAGGGAGAGGAGCTGAAGTTCATCAATGTCCCTCGCTGACGAAAATCGTTACTGGCAAGATCCGCACCCCAAAGCGCTTTACCTTGAGTGCCTGAGGCATGCTGACTGGATGGTGGTCCCACGCCCAGGGACATGAAGGCGTTGTCCTTCTCAGGAATGTTACTCAGGTCGGAGATGCTCTTGCTAGTTCTTAGGCTACTTTTGTAGCCGATCTGTGGTACACAAAATTATCCAATTCAAAAATATACACGAAAGAAAGTTGTAATTAAAATAGTGAAAACTCAAGCGAATAAAGGTCAATACAATTTCAAGGATCGGGTCGGAACAATAAACCAAAATGAGCAAATGCTCTAAGAGCCAAGTAACCTTAGAGCACCTAGGTCACGCTGTAAACATCAAGACCAGAGCTACTCACACTCTGTAGCTTCTTCCTGGTCTCTTCAATTTTCTTGAGGAGCTCCTCTTTTTTATTGGAAACTGCAGGTGGGTCCTTGTGGCGGGCGTTGAAGCGATATGATATACTGCACAGCGAGAGCAACAAGTTAACCCTACGTTTAGTTGGGACAACCGGCAGTCTCGGCGTCACCACAGCCACTGTAGTGCTGCCTAACTCACCACGAGAAATGCGGTCAAACATGAACAATACTTGACAGTCCTCATGGTAAGTGAGTCAGCTCTGTCCACCGTGCACATTTCTGGAGATTGTTTCGTAAACATGACCTTAGTAATATTGATCGCATGGAAATTTCAGCCATAAATCAGCGTACAAGAGAATAATACGGCTCGAGATAAAAGCAGCAAGACCAATAAAATAAGACAGCAAGACAACTGTGGCGCAATATTTAACATATGTGGTACAATTCATGTTTCTCAATGAGTTATTCCAGTCAACATTGCTCCACGGCCCACCAGTCTCTATTTCTTTGTTCGACTCACCTATTCTTGTTGTCCCTGTCGTGCTGACGCGTGTCGGACCCCAGACTCTCGTAGGTGCTCTTTAGGAAAGACTCTCGCCTGCCAAGTTTGTCGACACTCTCGCAGCTGAGCGCGGACAGCAGCGTACGCTCTGCCGTGTCGCCACTAGGCGTGCTCACCTGTACCACACACACGCCCCTCAGTCACGTGATATGAAGCAACATTAACGAAACACACTGGACAACATCGAGACTACGAGACTTTACACTCATCTCATCAAGGCGTTATTGAACTCTCGCACATGTACTATAAGCACTAATGTAGAAACCACTGAATTTCCTGAATTCACTCCACACTGGACGTAATAAATATTCAGTCGAAATGTTCATACATTAGGGTAAAAGACTCTAGAAGTTCACCATTTTGCAAGTTTTCGTAAAAATTAGCTGAAAAAACTGAACAATATTCTTTTTTGTATGATGATATTTGTTCAACAAGCCTATTTCAAATGAAAGTTTTCAGAAAAAGAACAACTCAGCTCCACATATGCGACTTACTGAACACCAACAACTGGTCTCTCACCTCTTCCTCTTCATCGCTTTCTTGGGACCCTGACATGGCAGCTGGACTTAGTCCTACCGCCATACCGCCCGGTACCACCACCACGTCGCCGCCTCCTTTGCCAGCGTGGGTGGCGGCAATCACCAGCCCGGCACCGCCACTGCGCATCCGTCGCTGCGACCTCCGCAGCTCCTCGGCATCCATGGCGTTCACACGGAACTCGCTGTATGACCAGACTGTGTCAGTGTGCACGGCGGCGACATCTGATTACTACAAAACCTTCACAGAGGTGAAGGCTGCCTAAGCTATCAAGGTAACATGAGAGAATAGCTTCCAGGTATCCCTAAGGCTCATACAGTTTCCCCGCGCGCCTCACATTAACCACCGGTTCATACAAAATAAACTTTAAATGAATGACTAGGGAACACTCCACGCAGCGTTCAAAGACACAACGCGCGCGCTGTATACTAGTGAACACTAGCGGTCGTCGGGTCGTTACACTGAACCTGTACTGTTCGGCGCAGTGGAATGGTGGGAAAAGGTGCAGGAGTTGCGTCAGAACAACCGTCGCCTATTTACATGGCTGTAAAGCGACATGAGCGTCTAATTTTGCGCAGCTCTGCCCGGCGGTTGCAATGACAACCTAGTGTATTGTTTCGTCTTCCTAATCAATAATCATGGCTGTGTAAGAGCAGCCTGAGATATATCTTGTGCATTGTTGATCAAGTAACCCCTAAGTAGACTACACAGTGTAGCACTACAGGAATCTAAACAAGGCCTGCCTGAGTAAGTGCCCTAACGAAAACAATGTCCTATTTATTAGCTATGTCGTTATGAAATAGTAGATGGGGGCTCAGTGGGGACATTTGCACTGAGCAATCACACATACACACCTGGCCGTATCGTCGTTGTGAGGGTAGTAAATGGGGGGCTCGGGCTCGGTGGAGACGTCGTCCTGCTCGCTGCAGTCCTCTACATCACCGTCGTGATCAGTGGTCGTGCCGCCGCCGTCAACCCTCAGACTGCTGCCGTCGCTGTCGTCCGTGGTGTGGTTGCGGGGCCGATGGTGGGGGTCTGCACCAAACTGCGACCGTTTGGAGGCGTTGACAGGTCCCCCTGACGATTTATGGGCCGCATCCGTTCCCCGCCGAGTGTTGACGCGACTCGGAGACACCTGTAACGCCCCCTCACAACGTCAGCTCACAGACCACAGCAGTCGCCTCAAAAAACACAATAACAACCAAGCAATACAGGCAGGATACCACTCAACACCAGGTGTCTGTCAACAACGAACTGTTGCCATTTTTTTTCGGAGGAGTAACCTTATTTTCATGCAAATTTTGGAAACCGGAATTCAGTAAAATCGACGAAGATCTGAAGCGTCGCAGAATGTATCGTAAACACAAGGAATAAGTTGACTCAGAAAAGCCTTGTTCGTCATTTTAATGCGACATGTTACAAAGAACTAAATGTATTTGAAAATGAACTTTTATAAGTCTTTGAATAAACTTAAAGCAGGTATTCAATTAAAAGTAGGTAAAAAAATTTCTAAAACCACCAATACAAACTACAAAGAGAGCATTTACTAAAAACTTACAAAACAAATCAATTTCTTTTCCTAGATCAGTTCCGACTAACGCGGTATAAACTCAAACATCAAGGAGCTCTCTGCATGCTCGTACGTGAAATAAAGGTCCTCAGAAAGACCACGAGTACTTCTGAAGGAAGAAAACCTATTCAAAATACTGGATATTCGCCTCCACAACAACCAGTATTAGAACCATGCGCTACTGACCCAAACAAAAGCAACGCTGTACACCAGCGAAGTACTTCGAACTACTACTGCTACTTCTACTAATACATCAACAATTATAACATCAACATTTGACGCCAAAGGTGTCCGACACCAGAACTCCTTGAAGCCTACAGCACCGAGGGGTCTGCTACCTCGAAGTAGCGAGGCTGGAAAAGCTCCACGAAAGATCGCTCGCACGGCACGAACTGCAGATGCTGAGGGCCTTCCTCGACACGCTGCACAGCAGAGCATGTCCACACGAGCGTTAATGTGCGCACACGCACGCCATCGCCCATCACTTCCCCCCCCCCTGCGCCTGAGAGGATCACGGGCTACACCAGCGCCCCCCAGTCATCCCTAACTCCTTCTATCTTGCCAAACTGAATAGATATGCATTTACCCAAGAAAAATAGATCTTTTGTTACGTTGCAATATAATTTAGCCTCAGTCTCCCTAAAACCTCGTAAATGAAGTTCTCTAAGGTCGAAACTGAAAAACATTTCGCAACATTTTTAACCGTTCCAAAAATTGCCAACCGACGCATGTCATACCAATTAAGCCACAATGGGTAAAAATTAGAAAAGCAGAGCAGCAGCAGTTTTTATAACGAAAGTTTGCATCCGAGAATTTGACGCGACAGCACGCGACGCATATGTGCAATGGGCTGATGTAAATATGAACAAGTAGTGGTGGTAGTATATATTGCAGCGCTTCAGTGACTCGGACTATGTCGCACCGAAATAAGAGGGACCATTTGCTGCCTACTTTTAAGACCGAGGAATCTATGCACAAAGTGTGTTCCCATACAGGCTTTCCTGAGCATAGATACATCGAATTATGTAAGAAGAGGAAGAAATGAGAAAGAAGAGATAGTGAAAAAAGTGTGGAAATTGAAGGAGGTAAATTGGGCAGGAAAGATAGAAGTCTCAAAGGCCTATCTATTAATGAGGTAACCTAACAGTGTCCCCCAGAGGCCGTCAGTCCCCATAGCATACGCTAGAGAAACCTAATCCTATCGCCCATCCTATGGCCCCAATGGAAAAGGGCAGACAAACGAACTCATGTTAGAAAAGGAAATTTGGACGAAAAAAAAAAGAATTCATCACGTAATCCGACGCATACACTGATAAAAATGACAATGAAAGTGCTATGTAAGATAAACCTTTCAAAAGAAAATGGTAGATATGGAAGGGGAAAGATTGTACGTGTATCATAACGCAGCCACGCCTGATGAGAGAATCCCAGAGTTTACTTCTGAAAAGCAAGGGGGTCTTGTACGCACTTTGAATGAAAGAAGGATGGAAGGAAGGAAGGAAGGAAGGAGGGAG
>VOMN01102947.1:0-41252 GCA_014899125.1 Orchestia grillus
TTGTCAATTAGTGTGGCAGAGTCTAACGAGACGCGTGTTGGCATAGTGAAAAGCGGAAGGAGTGATTTCGAGTGCATAATATTAAAAAAATTGGAAGTCTGTGCACAATTTTCTAGATTGAGCAAATCGTAGTTAAAGTCTCCGCAAATTATAATTTCGCTGTATAGTGATGTAACAAACAGAGACAAAATACGGTTTAGTTCATTCAAAGAAGATAACTGATATGCTGAAGGGGGCCTTTAGATAGTTCCCACAATAATGCGCTTACCAATTTTTACTAGTTCGATGAATAAGGTTACGATGTGATCCATGCTTACAGTTTGATTTTGGATGACTTTATAATTCATTTATTCAGATACGTACGTACTTATGCCTCCCCCACGCTTGCCATTGGAAGTGAATGATAGCCGGCATCATTATGCATATGAATCATATTCTTCAATACGTCATCCAGCCAGCTTTCAGTGAAACATAACATTGAAGTTGAAGAAGTTGAAGACTTGATTTTAGGTAACGATAAATCACTTACTGCCTTATTTGTAATCTTATGTATGCAGGCTAGGTGCCTTTTGAAAATAATGCGAGTATGTTCTTAGGGGAGCTCCTTAAATATATTTATTTATGATTGTAAAATTGTCTGCTACTGAAGTATGTTAAAATGTAATTCCAATGATATTACAAAACTGGCTGTTCGTTATCACTATTCCATCTCAATATCATTGCTATTTTACAGCTATGTGTAGTATCACTACTATCTAGTTTACATTCGTATGTATAAAATCGTCTTTCTACGATTGTAGTATAAGTCGTTTTTGTCTACATTTTTTGCCTCGTATATTTTACTTTACAGCTCATCAATATTGTTATCTGAGGTTTTTGTACGTCACTGCAGCGACATGGTGCCACAGAGGCGGCATCGTCTCGTGTGGGAGACCCTCAGCTGCAAATGCTCCTTGCATGTCGCCGCTAACACGCAGACTTGTTTTTGATTACGAGGCGCCAGCTATGCGACAGAGACAGATTTTTAACGTCCTTTGCCGTGTTCTGGAAATTTTTTATGAACTATTGTTTTATATAGAGTTTGAGTACCTTGCTTGAATGCATTATTTTTTTAGAAGTTTAGCTATCTGGGGCTTTGGACTTAATGCACACTTAATGAAAATAGCCCCATCGGAAGTAACTAGCATTTCAGTTTTGATAGTTTTTGAGATTGCCAAGAATTCGGAACAAATTAAACACACACTAATTGAGTCACATCTGAAGTTCTAAACATGAATTATGACTCTGTAACAGCATAACGCAACGTCGCAGTTGGGTAGCGGAACACCTTCTATTGCTAACAGGGTCCATAATTCAAACGTTTGCGTGTAAGACGGCAATGGAATCACCGCTGCCAGCACCCGGGGATATTTTTGCCCACGAAAGCCTTTCTTTCAGACTCTAGTAAGCCACAAGGGAGCCTAATATTTCTCCCATTGTTCAATGCAGTGATATTCAGTGCGTGATAAATTTTCCGCGCTGTGGTCATTATAGGGTAGAAATATTATTTCCATGCTGTACCACGAAAGTATAATACGGAACATAATCACTGTAATAGCTAAGCCATTTGAATAATGACCGGTCATCGTAGTTCTATTTTCTGAATGTAGTGGTGTCAGTTAAGTCCGTTTGTAATTTTTAAAGTACTAACAGATGTTATACAAGAACAAGTATTAAAACTCGATCATTTGTCCAGCTTCATGTGTTAACAGTAGGGACAGCGTCAAAACAAGAGAGGCTGAATATTATTAATTTTATATTCAGAAATAATTTGGAGTCATACAAACGTTTACTAATTACAACACGTTTTACCGTTGGGTTTTTAATGTCTTATAACTACTGGCGTGGTGAGGGATGTGAGGAATGTGTGGTTTAAACTTCCTTTTTTAAGCGAAGTACTCCCTGGTAACGTGAAAATGCCTTCCATAGGCGGGATTCGAACCGGGGTCCTACCGGTTACGAGGCCATCACGCTACCACTAGCCCATGGAGCCCACAAGGGGGTATACTCTACTCATTTTAGAAAAAAAGTACATATACGAATGTGCGATGACCCTGATTGATGTCATCCTTCCTCACTGTAAACAAAATCGCTGTTGATAAGCTAACGTGAAGTGCACACAGCTTCTATCAGAGATATTTCAACTCCGGCATAGGAGGTATTCGCACGAATGCAGTCAGGGCAATCCGTAGTAATTACCTATCAATCAGGGTATAATAATATCTTATAGCGTAGAGTGGACCGGAGCTGGTAGACAGTTATCGATAATTCATTTAACCTTGCTGAAAACTTACCAACTGCTCAATGGTATAATGAACTGCAGAATTTCACATCATGTAGGTTTATTTTGTAACATTTGAATACCAATCCCTTGCATGTTCCGCCAGACGAATTATCCCACCCGCCTTTTGATAGACCAACTATCTAGTACAACTTCTATTAGACTACTAACCATTAGAATTGCCCAACGATTCCAACGATCAATAAACTTCAAGACTTTCCGAGATCACCGGCCCCCGACGTTCCAAGAACCTACAAAGGAATCTTCCATATTAAGAACTGCAATAATAGCAGGATTAGAGCTGGTAACTGTCGCTCAGTCTTCTATGGTCAAGTGATCTATAACAGATTCACGTCGGTCAATGGTGCAAGAAGCAAATTGAACTCCTAGATTGGAGGTCGCATCTGTCAAAAGATGCTTGCCTGGCGCTCAAGACACACGCAAGGCTTTTAAATTTACATGCCGACTCTATCATTTTTGATCCGCTCTGTACTTTGGCTGATAAAATAACAGCTTTTCGATGACAAAATGTGAGGTATCTTGGTTTATGGTATCTTCTTCCATAAGTGGGTTGATGCTGTTTTCTTGGTACTCTTCATAAGTAAAAACTAGTTTTCTCTGACGTGGGTTACTGGCGTTCTCTGTAACAATCTAATTTTTGTGATACTTTTCAAACGCGCTGATAATATGAAAAATCATAAAGAAAATGCTGTTTAATGTGAAATATGTTCGTTTCATTTGAACTGCTCGAGGCCGTCTGAGCTAGAAAAACTTATTTCGCATGAATTATATTTAGAGGAAAAAATTTCTCAATAAAGTATTCAATGCTTAGTAGTCCAAACGAAATCTGGAAATCGCACGGTGTACAAAACGATTTCAGTTTCTGATAATTGAAATTTAAAAGCAGCGAGAGAGTAGAGAGCAAGAGTTTTACTGACGATTGGGCAAATAATTACTTATAAAAGAATGAGACCCACATACACGAGTGACATAAGCGTATATTGATTGGTCAAGTATACTATACAAAGTTACTTTTCTTAATCAGGCTTACCGGCAATTCAACGTTGAGTATTAGCGAAATGTGAACCAAGAGCACTTGTATAATTCAGGTACACGTTTGATCCATTTCCTTTAATCCATTTAGCTTTAATCAGTTTACCTTTGAAGTAAGCTGTGAAGCTGCGGTAGTTAGAGACTATTATGAAGAGAAGGAGCGATATCAACTTTTCCACTTCTGAAGTATTGTTTTCGACTGACGATATGTATTGTTAGTGTGACGCTCCATTACAGTCAGTATCTTTTAAGATAAATCAGACTACAACCAGAGAGGTAAGCTCTTCGCCTCTCACGGAGCGACGCTACCTCACCGCCTCAACTCTATGCGAACAGAATCATATCTTGATTTTAAATTTTTTGCTTCTCGAGCACTTTTGCACTAAATCATACTTCACGATAAATAGCAACATTAAATAATTTTTTGTTAATTTTATAATTTTCATTGTGTAATATGGTATAAGTAATATTAAACAGCGTCATCAGTACATATATGTTTATTGTGCTGAAACTACCATGTTTATACGTTGTGTTGCACACTTATGTTACTGAGCTTAAAAATGCTTAATAAACTATTTCTGTATTAGATTCCGTAATTATGCCAACCGAAGCGTTCAAGACATTTTGGTAGTCCGTTTGCAGGTTTCCCTACCTTTAAGTATTCATTAGATGTTGCAAGAGCGCTCTGAGGTGGCGTCACTTCCGCTGTCCCTGCGCACTGGTCGTAAAACAGTCTTTATTGTGCCGCTACGCAAGGTACCTCCGTGCTCAGCTTCACACACCGCTTCACCTTGGCAGGTCCAGGTCACCCAACAGTGAAAGACTTAGCGTTGCTGCAGCCTCGACTGGAGCTACCATAATTTTTCGGTCGCTTATCTCTGAAAACTTTAACACACGCACAGATGTTTAACACACGCACTTTTTTTATCCGTACGCACATGTTTGTTTTAGCGCGATTATGGAATCATCGTTAGTAAATGGCGAGTGCTGTTAGCTTTGCAACCATTAACGGCACCGAATTATTCATTTGAATTAGAGATAAAACGTTGAAATTTGTTACTTTATGACTAACTTTTGTTTTCCCTATCTACTTAACCTTCTGATATTATTTAAAACAAAATAATTAAATAAACAGCTCGTGTGCTCTAAAATCAACAGCCAGCTAGAGGATGCAATTGCAACTGACTACACCCACAAGGCCTGCAAAACAACGAATAGTGCAGAGATATGTGTGATCTGGAAATTAAAGAGGCAGGTGAACTGAGTGCTGTTGAAATTATTCTTGCGAACCACGGAAATACGAGGCAAAAGGACTGACTGCGGTCGATCGGCAATTAGTCGTCGGCTAGTGGCCGATAATTATATATTATAATCAATTGATGAATTCAGCGACTTCAAAAATTGCTGATTGCTGATTGATCGTGATTAGGCTAGTTCGAGAAATGTTTGAAAAAAAAACGTAAACTTCTCGTAGTATTTACTTGTTACATTGAAGTAAGCACTATATTCGGTATATTCTACATAGGTTTGATTTGACTTCCGGGATGAATTTTACGGTAATTCAAATCTTTATTTTTCCAGATTTTTGGGAGTTCTTTTTTTTATTCTAGGCATCGTTTAAAAGCTTGTTTTTAGTTCGTTCGTATACATGATGGGAGCGAGAGTGGACGGCTGGGAACCATCTGAAAATTGGAGGAGAATGACTTGTATCATTATAATCCACACTGGCCATAAATGTAATGTTTTTCTGGATGTTGTTCAGTAAACACTGAACACTACCTCTATCTTACTTACAGTGTGGAGGACACGCCTCGAGTCACGCAGACCAAATTTCCTCAGCATGTGATGGTTTTCGAATGTTCCGCCAGTAACGGTTGTGTGGTGCCTCCCTAATTTTACAAAGAGGGTCTCGCACTCAATTTAGGTGGCTACGTGGAGGCGATAGACACCGTAGTTAAGCACTGGATAACAAGGGTGGCCAATTTGAGACCATGTGTATAGCAAAGGATTTGGCTCGTGTTGTACCTCCGGGAAAAGTCAGAGATGGTTCTAAGACATATCCAATCCCAATGTTTGGTCTCCTCACTCCCCGGATCTGAACTCGATGAACTTCTATGTATAGGGCACTGTCGAGAAAATATCAAGCTCCGTGCCAGAGACGCAAAAGCCAAGCTAATCAACAGAACTAAGGCAGCTTTTCAGATCCTTAGTAGGGAAACTGTATAATCAGCTGGCTCCTAGTTCCGGCACCTGGTCGAGGCCTATGATCAAGGAAGTGATGCTTTTTCCGATTAAAATATATTTACATTATTAAAATATTTGTACCAATAAAACTTCCATTCAATAAATCTTTTTCTGACGTTGCCAAGCCCTTTTACTTTTTTCTAATGAAATTGTCGAAATTTTCTCGAACACCACGTAAAGTTTGCGTTACTAAGCCACTGATGTTATGAATGACTAAGGTACGAGCGCGTAAAGAATCGTCATTTTCGCATGGTGAATATTTCAAATTTCCGCATGGGCGTGAGAGGCGTAATTCACTAAGATTTCATTTCGTTTATAGATGTTGTGTTACGCTAGGTGGCGGATGTCAAGTTTGATTATGGTATGCGAAGCCAAGTCAATAAATATTATCATAGCTCATGAAACGCTTGAGCCTTTGACGAGTCGTTGGATATTGCCACGCATTTGAAATTTAATAGGTGCTAATCGACCAGTAGCTTATGATCAGATTTCTGTACAAGCGAAAAAACAGCAACAGATTCCTGTAAGCCATTTACGTGACATTTGCAGCATCAAGACAGTCTCTCTTCCCAGAAAATACAAATGTGTTTCGAGATTTCACACGTCTCAAAATATGGTTATCCGATTAGACAAAAAGTGAATGCGTTTACGGGTACCATATTCTATCAAAAGTTATTGTAAAGCGTAATTATAGCGGGCGATGAATAAGTCAATGCGTAGTCAATTTTTTCAATGCATAAATCGAATAAAGTTCTATAAAAGTTCGAATAAGTCTCCAACTTATTCTATCGAATAAGTTGGAGAATAGCACGAAGATAATGACAAACACTTTTCAGTTATACAGAGATTCCATGATGGGGCCGCTTGCATGGTGTTCATTACCACTGATGTATTTAATTTTCCCTTTTATTCTAATTCGTTAGTGGTACAGTTACGCGGTTCCGTTGATTTTTAGTAATGATTTTTCCTCATGATGTATAGTGTCATTATTGTTCAGTAAATCAGTTTCTGCAATTTTCCATTGCGCTCTCAATGTTCAGTAGAAGATTGATTGAGATTTTCCAGTCACACTGGAGAAAAACACATACAAAAAGCTGACACATATTTTCTATACGTTTCCCAAAATAATGAGTTGAATAAAATGTAATTGATTTTTTAAGGATTTGAACGTTCTAATACGGGTGGGACCCTATGTTCACTACTTGGTTTTTTAATACACTAATAACTGCAAATGAATCTGTGGTAAATATCCAAGCTGACTATCTATTGTACCTAAAATTGGTTTATCTCTGTTTCCCAAAGGGAAAGTTAACAAAATAACTGACCTAGATGGAAAAAGCTATTTTGGTGAAATTAATATCCACCAATGTAGACGAAATGCAATTTAGCTCAGAAGCCAGTCGCCAGCTCAGAGTTGATTTAACGTCAGGTTACATCCGAACAAGCTAATTTCTAACCACTTATTCGAATGCTCATACCCTATGAACATTTTGCCATGGATAGCATTCAAGGTTCATTGGAATAATTTCAGCATACATGAATAAATAATCAGGAGCAATAGAACTTCAATACAAACAGTAATTTCTGATGTGAGTATAGAAAATCTGTACTGCACACATTTTTGAAATTTATATTATGTGTCCGTAGTTTCGCGCTACACTGTTTTCAACAGTGTTTTGCTGATGCTCTTGATTGGCGGAGTATTTTTATCAGAGTTGAGCAACAGTGATCTACGACATTGGGACTAACGGAAATGCGACTATAAATTGGGAATTAACTAATTTTTTTCGTTAGATTCACAATGCGAGAGCAAATGTTTCAAGCTCCCATTTTACAGTACCTTCATCTCCGGCTAGGAATGAGCTGAAACTATTGAAATTTTTTTTTTTTATCATGAATTAATTTAACAAAGCAAATATGAGTCGGCCGGTACACGTCACAGAGAAGACAGCAAGGTTATACTGAATAAGTAACAGCCACTGTGGATCCTGAGTACACCTTACAATCACACGATATCAAGCGCCACATATAGCGAAAACGAGTTATGTATACGTCACCGTCATCCCCAGGTCTTCCTTTGTCTGGTGAATAAGTCATTGAAAAAAACGAAAAAATACCTCTGTTAGTTGCTGAAATCGTCAGGTTTCGAGGTTGCTGAACTTTGAAACCATTTTCAAACGTTTTTAAAAGGCAGCGCTGGGTACAGAATGTTTCTTGGGGCTTTTTTATATTACAGAGTATGTCTATGATACTCGCATGAAGTACGTGTGTATTACGTGCTCAGAAAAGAAACAAGGCCATTCTCCGCTCGCCAAATCAACAGATGCATTCGTTCTTCCCAGCAGGAGAGGGGGAGTTATTTTTTGGCCGCCTCAACTTTCCCCAGCTGCGTGGCTCTCTGGTTTTGCTCGGAGTATCATCGAACTTCAGAAAAAAGAACGCAATGAAGAAATGAATTCGTGTGGCGGCCGTTACTTGCATTGCAGGGAGGCGATTGTGGCTTGGCATAACATCCTTTACCGGAATTTTTAGCCTTGAACTTATTTTTTCCTCTCGTGCTGCCCCGGGCTCGATACTCACCGGTCATGATGCTCTCCGTCATCGACCAAGTGAAGGAGTGCTTGGCAGAACAGATGTCGGCGAAAAACATGTTTGCTTTGATCTTTTTCTTACTCAAGGGATACTGCATGATGTATGTATTACAGCGCTCGTTCAGTGAATGGTGAATGATATGTAGCTCTATTAGAATGGACGAATTAAATCATCACTGAAGTTGTTTTTTCACTAGGTGAAAGGAGTTTTATGTTTAGACAGTAATATTTACATTGTTTTTTATAGTGATGATAGTTTTGTGCTATCTATGAACTTTCTGAATTTACCGTACTGTTCATGCAATTTATTCGGACTAATGTTGACAAGAACTCAATTGATAGAACACAATTCTTCATATTCGCAAATATCAATCAATCGTTAAGAGTATTCCTCTTCACATAACTGGAAAATAAATTCTGTGAATGTTAGAAAATAACACTGAAAATTTGCCTTCATCAAAACCTCGAGAAATTGACAAAATAAGACCGTCTATTGCAGGTGAGAACTATGTCTAAGACTGTTCGTTTGTTCGTCGCTTCTTCTAAAAAAAATGTGTCGGAAAGATAATAACGAGTTCTTTCAATGCCGCTACAGTACGATCACACAATTGTCCACAATCATCCGGGACTGACGTCATTTCGCCGTGGTAGAAATTATGATACAAAATTGATAAACTGGAAAATGCTCCATTGAATTTTACACTTCAATTGGGAGCAAAAAATGAACAGTTTGTTAACCTTTGGCGTATGATTTAAAACCCAACAACCTTGTTACTTTGTAGTGATAGTTCGAAAAGGTTATTTTCCTCGACACTGCGACGAACTAAAAGAAATCACAGATTTACAAAGCTGTCACACACATCAAGGTTTGTGTCTGGAAAACAGCTGTAAGAGCGTGCTATGCAGTCAGAGTTACTTTTACCAAGATTGGGCCTGTGAATAGCTCAAGATAACGCTGTAAACATAATCGGAGATTATGTTTATGCATTTTGCTTCGCTAATTGAACACGAATCTCCTGAAAGATCGACGGCTTAAGCTGGTACTTATCAATTTAGTTGAAATACAGTGGGATTGTGGCAGCTGAAAATAGCAGATGGTTCGAACGCAAATTATCAGAGAAAAGCACTATTTGCTCACGTGAATCTTGCGAAGCACCTTGAACTTTACTTCACAAATATTGAAAGTCACATTAAAGATTTTTTCATTCAGATTTCAATTAAATATGGTGTTAGATCTTACATCGAAAATAAGGATTTGCTAATATCTAGAGGGACCCTATGTGAAGACAGAATAAGCACATTCAGGGTTTTAGAAGAAACGAGAGGTACAAAATTTTGACATTAAGCAAGGATGCGCAAATGAACATATTTTCACGAATATCAGATACTTCAAAACTCATTAGTTTTTAAGGCAACAATCTACATCCTCACCATTTTCAGAAACTTCAGGATCCGCTCCCGACCGACTACATCCTTCGTGTACAACCTGAGACAAAAACGAAGATGAAAATTTCTTGAAGTAGGTATATTCTGTTCACCTACGAAGGCACTTTTGCGATCATCAGACCGTTCAACGTGCCTAACTTGTACTACGGCTAGAAGATAATTCTCGTGAAATGCATCGGTTTGGTGTCAATGTGTGTGCTGGTATTGTCGGCGACTAACTTATAGGGCCATATCTGATGTATCTGAGTCTGTTTCTTATAAATGGACCAGTTTATGTCACGTTTCTAAGGGCATATTGCCTGAATTGCTGAAGGATGTGCCTTTAGGTATTCGCCATCGAATGTGAATCCAGCATTTTGGAGGTTTGGCCCATTTCGACAAGAATGCTCGTCGATATCTGAACGATGCCTTTCCGAATGGGTGGATAGGGAGTAATGAACCAGTGATATGGCCTGATAGATCTCCAGACATGAGCCCTTCAGATTTTTTCCTCTGAAGCCACACGAAATATTCGATTAACGAAACACCGGTGTAGTCCGAGATAGATCTTGTCGCATGGACAGCGGTCTCAGTATTTAACATTGCAGATGATGCAAGACTTTTGCATTGGGTCCAGCGCCCATTCGGAAGAGGCACCTGACCTACCTTGACATAGGGGGCAAATATTTGAGCAAACATTTCAACAATGATGAAACATACGTTTTTTCTGATATTCGTTTTATTTACAATTATGATAATTCTCAGAAACGGAAAGGTTAGATTTTAAACCTCAATACCTTTAAAACTGAGGAGTTATGAAATATTTGGTATTCGTGAAAAAATGTTTATTTTACGTGTGCCTGCCTTCTATCAAAGTTTTTATCTCTTGTTCTTTAACCAACTCTATATTATCTCCAGTTCTTCTTCACAGGTGTACCTCAATAGCGTCTCAACAGAAAAAATCTGTAAATTTATTATTTGTTTTCGGAAAAGACAAATCGAATATTTTTTATTATTTGTTTTCGGAAAAGACAAATCAAGTATTTTTTACCCGCACCCTAAAATTATCATTTCGGTCCATCTATTCTCAACCTCAGAATTCCGGCAAGTCGACCTGTAGCTCACCGCGGCTGACGCTCGCCGTCGCGAAATCCCTTAAGCGCTGGAAGAAACACGCGTGATAGAATGACAAGAAAGCAAGAGCCTACCACCTCCCTCTTCCAAACCCATCCCTCCACATCTGGCCATCTGGACTGCCTTGGCCTGCGGGTGGCGCACATAACGCGCGATGTGAGGGGGCAGTACTCCGCTGCGCTCGAATCAACTCTAGACCATTAAACGCCGAAGCAAAAACCATTAGAATTCTTCAATAAAATGATAATTCTATGCTTAGGATAACTACGTTGATGGTGCGACCAAACCGAAGCCAGAAACTGCTAAAATTATGTTTCAAATGCAGTAAATAGTCATTTTTGATCTGATGAACAGCTTCTATATATGTACATCTATACTACGTTCAGTTGCCATTTTCCTTCAATGAGTAAAGCGAATGATACATCATGCGTTGCGAAATAATGGTTTAAATGTATGAAAAAATTATAAGTATTTCAAATAGTCTATGCTTATATAAAGCATATTCGTTGTAGTTAATTTTATGTAGCTAATATAACATGTTGAACTACGAGTGAGAAAAGACTGAGGTATACCTGCATTTCCTCACGCGTAATGGGTGTTGAGTGTAAGATACTTAAATTTTTATGATCTTATTGTGAAGTTCATAGGAAATATAGAATTTAAAAAAAAACTTACTTAAACGAACGAGTCGAGATTTAGGGGAACGATTCATTAACTTTCTATAAAAAAATCCTCTCGCAATAAGATTTGAAATATCTTTTGACCATCTGACTGATCATAAACGTTTGAGCTTCTCAAAATTGAATAAACTACATTCCGCATTAGCTAGTGAGTTTCATTTTTGAAACTTATCAATAGTTCTTCACATGGAGCATTTATGCCTGTTTCAAATAACCAGGTACAGCGTTCTCCTCGAATTATTAATAAGAATTTGGACTTAGATTCCAAAATGGTTAATTTTTAATTGTTCAAACGACGACTAAAAGACTCCCTGTACAAAAGTACAAAAATATATTTAGGTTATTTCACTGCAAATGAAAGCACAATTTAAACTCAGTTACGACGCTGTCTCAATAAATTAAACTGGATGAAATAAATGTTTGTTCGTTGCGTGCAAATTTTTTCAGAGTTAAAGCATCCACTTATCTTGTGCACAATGAACGTTGATGTTCATTGACTTCAAGAGGACACCGTTCTCGATGAACTGCGAGCAGACAATAATTTCATCTTTTCTTCGTTTCGAGATGGTGTTGTGAGTTAGTACTCAGAAGCGAGTGGACACCCACGCACTAGCACAACCCGCTACTGAGGGAGTGCGTCCGAGCAGACATCCCCGAAAATATCACAGAATTCTCTGCCTTCGAGGTAACAAAACCTCCCGAATTTCACAAGGTCTGTAGGAATCATTAATGAATTAGGGTTCATTTTATTTCTGTTAAATAACAAGCTTGGTTTCTGGGATCTCAAAAAATGTATGTACTCAAGCACGACCTTGTCATCAACACCTCTTGGAGGTAAAGTCCTAATCTACAGTAAGTCCAAGCCAAAGCTGACGTTACCTTTCAAATCGAGTGGGGCAAACAATATCTTGTACTTCATAATATGTGAAGTTTTACAGCGCCTGAAAGCTTCATTTTCCGAGGGAAGTCACTGGTTATGATAATCTCACGAGCGTGACCCTGACACCGCCGCAGCCAGTCACGACTGTACCTGGCTCTGAGCGCCGAGACAATACAATTAATTGATCTTTGTAAAAGTCCCGTAGGGAAAACTTCATGCATTAGCAGATTTCAAGACAGAAGACCTTACCATATGAGTAATTTTCTAACAGAGGATCCATGTCCCACTAATTTCTAGCAAGGATAGCTGATCCTGAGACGAAGATTTTCTTCTCCTTCCTCAACAGAACTTGTTCTTACGATACGAATAAAGCCAAAATATTCAACTTGTCCTTTTACGTATAGTCAGACAAACTAAAAGAAATCAAAGAACCAAAATTTCGAAATGTTGCGCTGTTGTTGAGCTTCCCCGTTTTTCTTTTAGAATATTTGTTCAAGGTTACGATTCTGTTGGATGTGTTTGTCCTTGAGATTGAAATTGAGCATAAGGCTATGATTCGCATGACGTGGAGTCAGTTTATAGTAAATTAAGATGCACCATGACGCCTGGTAGGGGTTATTGTAGTCTCAAATGTATTGTAGATTCGTCATGGAATCCTACAATTTTGTTCTGTAATCGTAAATTCAAGTATGTGGCAATTACTCCATCGAATGGCCTCGGCATAAGCCTTACCGTAGAAAATGGGATGGTTTAAAATATTGGTAGTTCACAACCAATAATTCTGAGTGTTAACCAGCGTTGATGCCTTCGTAACCATGCCAGCAAATTTTTGTATAGCTTGCGTATATTCTTGAATTCAGACACCAAAGCCGTCGTCATGACATGATAACGGTTGTTCGTTTAGTAGCCGCCCAAATGTTGCAAGTAACCCAGGAGGTGTTTCTTCTATAGATTACACGAAGAACAATCGAATCCATCTTCTTGCAAACTTATTTTCACGGAGTGAAGAAAGCATGGCAAAACGGACCTGATGCTTAAAAATTACCTCAGGTATTTGAATCGTTCACACAATGATTAATTTCAACACAGTGATCGATTTCGATATTTTTACCTGTCCAACGAAGCTCGAGGCACTTCAGTGGAAGCGTTCGTTGTTCGCACAATTTATCAGGTGACGTAGAGTGGAAAAGTTCAGGATTCTGAATTTCTGTGTTTACAGAACATTTCGAATGATGTAACCTATTGTCAAAATTTAGTGTGAATAACACACTGGAGCTTGGCAGTGAACGTTAAAAGGATGGAGACCAGTAAACATAGTTTCTGAAGGAAAATTCTAATAAGAAATAGTACAAAATCTCGTACATAGGCCCCATTCATCCAAATTTGAGTTCTCAAAGTTAGCAGTTAGAAAATGGATAACACGGGTTCAAATATTGCGGGTCTTACTAGTGTTATGCAATAATGTTAATGAAAATTGGCGATTTGAACTGACGAATAAAAATAAAAAGCAGCTCTCCTATTATAAGTTCTACAAATTCTATCGTATATAATATTATCTGCAACTGCATGTTATTTGTGATCAAGCACCTAGCGTCATGACTTCTAGGCGCTATTAAATGTAATGATTGATTATATCATCGATATAAAATGAGTTTTATACAAGTGACACATTCGTTTAAGGTGTTATTTTAGAGTGACCAGCGTTTTTACATTGAAATGCTTTTCAAATTTGCCCTGTTGAAGGCTTTAATGCCTGGCTTTCTGAATGAAAAACTCGCCGGCTCGATCCTGCGCCGGCCGACAGCGTTGCAACCATGCAAGAACGTCGTCGTGCGGCAGAGCAGCCCTCGTTTTCTCGCTGGTTCTGCGTGTGGTGGGCGCTGAGGTCTGGGACAAGGGGATTGAGAATCCACTTTCTCTAAATAACCGAACATTCTGAAAGAAGGTCAACCTCTTAACTACAGTGGCAATGCCCGTATATTGCAAATTTAATAGCATTGTACAGGAAAAAAACACGAGCTGCATCTCAAGTCGATTTCAATATTATTTGGAATATTTTCTGAGTGAATTAAAAAAAAACTTTATTTCAATGAGAATAACGTGCAAAAAGGCATTGTAAATATCTACTTAGTGTCATTATAAACAAAAAACCACACCGAAATCGTAATTATCTTCCTTTCTAACCTGTGAAGTAGAAGAAATAGTATGATGATAACTATTTTAGTAAGATCTAGTAATTTTTTATCTAAAGTACGAGTAGCTTCCCAGAACTATATTACAGAATTAGTTTTGAACAAGAGACTTTTAGAGTAGCTGGGATACATAGTCTCTCATATACTGAACGTAATTTAATTTATCATCAAAGGTATCTTTCCCCATTGCAAGGTTCGAAAGAACAAAAGTGCTTGAATTTGCATTCGAATGTCACTCTTTAATTGCAAGAAAAATCGCTCAAACTGTTCTTTGGATATAATAAAGACTCCAAGATAGACACGTTTCAGATCACACGTACCTCCACGTTGAGGATCGCTCATTTCGTGGAGAGGATCGCTCAATAAAATACTCCAGTGTTTGCAGCAGTGAGGCTCCTAGAATTTCCGCTCTTCATGGCTTCAAATTTCAAGGCTTATTTGACGGTAATTTTCACTGAACACGAACTATTTTTGAAACGGTGTTTTGCCCATGGCAGTGGCATAGTCTACACTGGATTGGTGCCATTCATATTTGAATTGCGTTTGCATTTTAAAGATTACTGATCTAAATATACTGATACATCAAAGAACCGGTAAAGATGACTCACATAGGCCTGTAACTAATCGTAAACCTGAACATAATTTTCAGCTAAACGACTTGTATTTCATAATTGGGCTGATAATTGCAAGCTCACGACGATCACTGATAAGCTTTATTAAGCAAGAAAAAAGTCCCCTTAAGTCCTTTTTGTGACGATGAGAAGTTTCCGAAGCGTAACGAGCAAAAAATCCAGAGAGTTAATTAACGGGCAAAAGTTCCACGGTTTTACACTGATCTCACGAATGAACTTCGATGCATATCAATGTCACTTCATTTACGTCTTCAGCGAGTGAATTTCAGAAGTTATAATTCCTTTTAGACGTAAAGGAAGTGGCCATTTATAGATGCGCGTCTATTTTAAGACCCAATTATTGTTACCGAAAACTTTGAGTTTTCAGCTTTTTTGAAAAATATAGGCACTTGCGCAACGGTTCGATACATCAACGCCTGGGGGACAAGCGAGCAAATTGTGGGGTGAAAATAGCAGGATTTACGTAGGTGATGCACACGCCGCAGAACCGGCGCTCGCCACTTTCTCCAGAGCTGCATACTGCATGTCAAGTGCGAACTGCAGCTGCCTGCAGCACCTGCCTACAGCTGCGTTCTCGCGATCGACTGGAGATGCGTTTCACGTGCTGACTGCAGCTGTTTCAATGCAGGCAGCAAACGTGAGCCTTGTACGAGATTTAAACCAAACGGGAATAAGAAATCGTCGTTGGAATTTGTAAAACCATTCAAATTAAACATTCTAACTCTTATCTCGGTTTCAACGTTTTACAGGCGCGGAACACTTGAGTGAATAGAGATTAAATCATACAATATTCCAACATAACGACCATAATTTTAACCCAGGCCACAATGTAGGTTGTCAAATTTTTCAACGCTTCTTCTTCACTTGTTTCAGATGGTGTAAGGCTGCTCGATGAGGGTGAGTTAGACGACCAAGCGACAGGGTTACAGACGGGATTGATTATAATTTTGCTGGCCCCTGAAATGAAAGTGAAAACGCGATAAGATCGCTTGGGTTTGGAAGAAAAAGTTTCAAAGGAAAGCAATTGTTTTCCCTTACTTTCCTTTGTAAATTAATTGTTATTTCTGACGCACTAACGCGTATTGTTGGACCTTATCTTGCAGGATGAATGTTTTACAAAATAAATTATTACGGTTACTCACGAGGCTTTTGTTCAAATTTTTTACTTCCCTCACGTGTAATCAAGAATTGAGGGCAAATCGATGTCAATCCGTAAATATCACTTGCAAATCGTCGCACATATGTTCTGATTAGCACGGCATTTTCCCACTGAGTATTCACAATCTCTGAGTATTGATCTACTTTTGAATGTAGAATTTATTGCGCAAAGTTCTTCATCTTGTGCTTGTAGAGCACTTACTGTAATTTTGGAAATCAAACTGAAGTATCGAACGTGTGAAGAATTTAAATATGAAAAGGAATAAAATGGATTGTTTGTTCTGTTTCTCCGCACTGTACAGCATGTCGCTTCGCAAAAAATCTTCACATTCGCCAGCGCTGCTCTAGAAAATCAAGCATAGGCGATTTTTTCGTTGGACAACGGGTCCAGCCATTCGCTGGAGCGAACGAGCACCCAAACTGCTTGGTAAAAAGCGAAACTGAGGTTTTCTACATTTAGTTTACTTTAGAGTTCCTTTCATTCAAGTTCCGCTTTGCTCAAAAATATTGATGAGCTTTGTTTTGAGGCTTTAACGATAGCATAATTTCTATGACTGAACATATGTTGAAATGATGTTCGCCTGGGCGTGTTCAAGCAAGACTTCCAGCGCCCGTCTGTCTAGGGATCGTGAACGCAGGCAAAATTGATGTTTCTGCTCTGAACTAAGGAGCCCTGCAAATTCTTGAGGGCAGAAAACACAGTATACCGCTTGTTGAAGGTCAGAGAGTACGTGTGTTTACGTTCACTGAGAGTACGCTCCTTCCTAAGGGCTTGATAATTAAGGTTGTGCGTCCATAAAATGTAGCACAATCTAATTTGAAGAGAACGAACATGAGAAGACGTGTAAAGAACACTAAAATAACATAGGCGCTGTGAATGCTCGAAAAATTCTCAAGTAGAGGAAGTGAAAGAAGGAAAAGCGATTGATGATGGTTTTCACAGGGGGTCAGAGACCCGCTACATCGCTGTCATCATCTGGCTGCACAAAGTAGTGGTAACAAAGTAGAGGCTGCAGGACCGTTCCTGTCATTTTAGGGTTTGTCGCCCACCAGGTGTCGTACCAGCGCCTGGCAGAAGTTAGGCTAAGCTCTAGCTGGGTTGTGGGCTGTAACCCGTCATACTTAACTGTAAGTTGTCAGTCTCTCTGTGAGTTGTTATTCTGCTCACTTGGCTGCAGGTTGTTATTCTGATCACTTGGCTGCAAGTTTTTACTCTCATTATACGGGTGTATGTCTTAAATTTAGCTAAAAGTAATAAGTTAAGTTCGAACTAGTAACCCTTCCTTTTTTTGTCAATGCCAGGTTGTTTCTCGGTGTGCCAACGTTGCGCTGCTTGCTTTAAAGTGAGACATCAACATCTGTTTCTGCTGTAAGTTTTTAGGAACATGCAAGCACATATCGAAATTTTTTCTCACTGAAAAATATTCAAAATGTTTATTTAATTCCTCTATTCTCAACAAATCCTCGTTTTGACATTTAAATGTCTGTGTGGATTTATTGATGAAAACTGTATGTGTTATCAAGATGTGTTCATTTATTGTGTTTAAACTCTATTGGTTTTACTCCTGGAATTTAATCGCTCAAACTTTCGTCTGTCAACGCACTAACTCAAAGCCCGAGATACTAATTTAGAAATATTTGAATAGATTCCTAACTCACCTTCTAAGCAGCTGACCAGCCTCAATGAAGATAAAGTTAAAAACTCTATTTTTGATACTAATTCTAGATATGTTAAGAAAATGCATCAAGGTAACCTTAAATAAGCTAGATTTACCGAAGCCAAGTGGAACAATATTCATTATTTTTTGGTTGGAGGATCATAAGGAGGTAATTTCAAGGTGTTTTATTCAGCAGTTTTTCCCTCAGGCAGCATGGGATAAACCGCAGGCGATAAGGTTAGGTTAGTTAGGTTTGTCTACCCTACGCTGCGGTGACTAGCATCCCCAGAGGCGACACTATTAGGTTGCCTCAGTTGTTGCTAGGCCTTCGGGACTTCTATCTTTTGTGCCCTTATTGCTTCTTTCCCTTTTCATGATTTTTTCACTAATTGTTCTTTATCTTTTCGACCCCTTCCTTCTCAACTTGCTGTTTCTAAGTACAGGGGATTCCGTGAGGGAACACACCTTGTGCATAGATTTCCCGTTCTCCGTTGTCTATACTAAATGGTCCTTTCTTTTTCACTCCGAGTTAGTATGTACGCTCTAGAAAACGGTTCCTGTAGGATGCCCTAGAAACCATAGAACTTATCCGAGCTCACAAATAGCTAAAGGTACAAACGTCCATTAAAATTACTCCAAAAATTCATGTCTATAATTTTAATCCATGTAACTCCTGTGGTAGTATATTGTTTATATTGTTAAATTGTTTAAATATTCCGAGATATTGAAGCGACGCTCACCTTACCACTACTTTTACTACTAAGCAAACTTTTATGGGAATAAAGTTCTGCTGACCAAAAAAATCCCGTTAACTTCTTCAGTGTCAAAGGAAATCTTTGAGACAGATGGCAAAAAAGGTTGGATCAGGTAGAGAACTGGATAGAAGCGAGGATGGCAGGACAGAGGGCAAGAAAGGCTCGGAATGAAAGAACGAAGGCTGAGTGGAGGTTCGATGCTCGGATGTAAGGATCTGAAAGAGAGACGGATGGAGGTGCCATGTTGGACGCAGGTAAAAATTAAAAAGAGATGTGGAGCTAAGTACGTGGAAGATGCATTGACGGAAGGCGGACGTTGGGCTGCGAATGGGGCTGGACGGAAAAGAGGGTTGAAAGAGGAGGGAGGATATGTAAGTGAGGATTGGGAGGTAGGAGGAACTATAAGGGAGGAGATGCAAGTGGAGATTAGGAGGCGGGAGGAAATAATGGTAAGTAGAATGAGGTGGTAGAAATGAAGATGGGGTAGGAAAATGAAGATTGAAGGAGATGGGAGGAAATTGGGGTGGAAATTACAAAAGGAAGGGCAAGGAATTCTCTCTGGCTCCCATATAACCACCGGAGGCAACCCTAACCTGAGTTGTACCTAAAGCGCATAACACCTTATGACGCTTGCACACTCGAATATCGAATCTTGCGACTCGGGCCAAGAGTCTAACTGAAATCTTGATAAAATAAGGTATTTTTGCATTTCTTTCTGTACGTTGAAACAAAAGATTGTTGGAAGCGTATGAAAGCATTAATTCGAATGCAGATTTTAGAGTAAGGCATTCTGAGGATTTCGTCACTTTCTCTGTAATTAGTTTTCGTGAGGCAATTCAAGCCGTTGGTCAGTTGAGATCAATTTTATCACGGGGCACGCTACAGGATTTACCGAGTCCACAAAACCCGCGTTCACTTATGACATTGGCAAAGAACGATCGCTAGCCATCTTCTAATACCGCTGAGAGAACCCTAGGTCAACGTGTTAAAACAGTTCAAAGATTTTTGATCGATCCTCAACCTCGAAAGATGCCGTCATGACAAGACAAAATTTGAGAATAGTCAATATTCAATCTACAAAACCACCAGGATGTTCCAGCAAAAGTATTTCTGTGGGTGTTGATCTCAAAAGCGTATCAGTAACTATGGGAAACTGCATTCTCTGTTCAAAAGCACCGAGTCAGATCTCCTGGAAATAAAATATCCATTGACTTGAGAACACACAAGTGCGTAGCTCGAATGGGTTTTGACGCATTTGAAGTTTGACATGAAGTATGTTCTGTTCATGTTTGAAAAACGAGCTGCCTAGATTTTCTAGATGGATGGTCCAGTAGTCCTGTCTGCTGCGGCAATGAGCAGTAGCAGGGCAGCGTAGGAGTGGTGTTCTAGGCCATAATCATTGGTTGTCATCTCTTAGGCCCAGTCATGATCATTGGAGGTGTTCGAATTATCACAGTTTCTTATGACGATCTTTTGAATGCAGTATTTTTTACTTAGCTTAACGGCCAAAGACTGACGCTTCGGAGGAAGGTTGTGTTCATGAAGAAAATGTCCCATGATATTCAGCGAATACTTGCCTCGTTGAGCCTTCCTATCTTGCCTCGTTGAGCCTCCCTATCTTGCCTGTTATGTCTTCCTATTTTGCCTCGTTCAGCCTCACTTTCGGGCCTATTATGTATTCCTAACGAAGGAAACAACTTTATTGTGCGGCTTTCGTCTCCGTCAGATTTCAACCTAATTGAAAATTTGCGGGCTACTGTGGAGCGCCGAATTCATTGAGATGAAGAGCTATTTAATTTACCTGCAGCATCTTGAGCAGCCTCGTGTGTTAATGTACGTCGAAATCTGCTGTGGCTTCTACGGCCATTCGTTAATTAACTGACAGTAACAATAGACAATTGTATCTTCAAGGTCATCAAACGTGGCGTTTATTAAATTATTAAGTTACCTTAAATATAATGTTTACTTACTAATTATTCATTTTTATTTAAAAACTATGTTCAAACTAATATCTCCTTTTTGAACTATCATTACTCCGCTGAGCGTTGACAGAATTTGACAGGAACGTTGACAGGATGTCGTGGTTCAATAAAATAAATAATTAAAAAATGAATTTCTTATATCATGTCAATATTGATTATTATTTTTGAGAAAACAGTAAAAAAAATTCCTAGTGTGAGTTACATCGGACAAATCGACCTTTCTTACTCAAGTGTTTCTCTCCAAACGGTTTTTGAGAAAAATTAGAATGGACAATTGCTGTTTACATCTCTTGGTGCGTACAAAATTAGAATGTACAATTGCTGTTTACATCTCTTGTTGCGTACAAAATTAGAATGGGCAATTGTTGTTTACATCTCTTGTTGCGTGCAAAATTAGAATGGATAGTTGCTGTTTACATCTCTTGCGGCGTACAAAATCACTTTGCACAGTTGCTGTTTACATCTCTTCACGTCTGTTTCCTGCACAACGTCGTGAGTGCAGCGAGCTCGGAAGTAGACGGCCCGTGCAGGTGTAGCTCAAGTCAGAAGGAGGCCCTACTGCAATGAAGCTGTCCGTGGCGCCAACATCTGTGCCCGTGAAACGAGAGCTTGAACCAAACTTTGCTGCTAAATTTTCACGCAAAAGCTTCGTACCAGTACACACGTAGGGTGTGCGGGGTGTCACTTGTTCATCCTTCTGTCTCGATAGAACTGAGTACAGTGAAAAGTTTGCTCAATCTGTAAGCATTTGTTCTGCCTGGAAGCCCCTCGGTGAGTTTTGTCTCCATTACCCCTCAGGGGGCATAGGATGAGCCGCAGACAACAGGAACAGGTCAGTTAGGTTTGTTTATTCTATGCCATGGAGACTGGCATCCTTAGGGGGACACTGTTACTTTACATCAGCCATAGCCAGGCCTTCGGGACACAAGGCTTTTTTTCGTGCCCGCCCTGTTTCTTTCCATTTTCATGCCTTCGTCGCTAACTATTCATTATTTTTTCTTCCTCTTCCTCCTTGCTATTTCCATGCGCAGGGGATCCTGTGTGGGAACATACACTTGTGCGTAGATCCCCGTCCTCCACAGCCCATACTAAAGAGTCCTTCTCTTTCAGTGCCAGACAGCTCGAGTTAGTGAAGTTCTAATTCAATTAAAAGACTGTAAATCAAAGCCTACCCATGTGAACACGTGAACATCCATCGAATACATAAAAATTCAGGATCATTTGTGCGACTCAATCCCTTGTGACCATAAAAATGTCCACAAAAGCACTCCCAGGTTGACTGATCTTTCCGTTCTTCAAATATCTTATTTTATGCATTTGAGTTTTTGATCTTGCTTTCATATGCCACTAATTCGTCTTCTGTAACCATAAAATTTTGAAATTATGAAACTTCGTGCACATGTAACTTCACATGCTATCCAGGTAAATAATTTTTTCGTTATTGCATCTGTATTTCCTCATTCCCTTTATGGGCATTCGATTCCTCTACGCTGCTTGCGTAGAGGAATCTGAAAGGCCAGCGCTCATCTGGCACCCCTCGTAATTGGCGTCTCATTACCCTCATCACGGCTGCCAACTCGCAAGTCGTTGTGGCAGAAGAGTTGATCGTCGTGTGGACATGCTCTCTTCCCGCGGTCACGAGCGTCCACTTCGGTCCTGGACCTCACCGCGGCAGCTGTTCAACTTTCATCAACGGAGCTTCAGGATTTTAGACTTGCGTAGGAAAAATTTGACATTTTCTCTCACGTGACACCCAATTATTTTCGATTTACGGGAAGACATAGGAACGATCGGACTGGGCGGCTTGACTCGGCTCTATCATTTATAAGAGGTTCCTACTTTTAACGATAAAATAAGTACAAGAATTCATGAATCAAAAGTTAGAGTAAAATAATTGGTGAAACTACTGGCAAAGAATTGTGTCGACCGATTTTTTTGCATTTCATTATGTTTCTTTGAATATTTGCGTGTATGTTTCCTGCCTCCAAATTCGCAATTGAAAACCTTGGCACAAGCAGCCCGGCTGGAATATATGAAGAGCTGAGTAGTATTTGTGTAATTCAGCAAGTATTACCAATTTCACCCCGAAATAATTGCTTACAGTTACGAGTTTTATGTCATTTCATTAAAAACGGGTGATTAAAGAGAAATTGGCAGTAAACTTTCGTGAAAAAAGGAATTCTGTTGAGAAATGAGATCAAACGTAATGCGATTATAGAGCTATGAAACTTTACAAGAGAGATAACAAAACTTTATGAAGCATATTAAATTTAATTTCATAGACATTCAGTGACGTAAGATATAGTCAGAAACTAAATATCCATCTTCTATGTATCGTCCCTTCGGTAAGAGAAGTGTAAGTGAATTCCGTTATGTTAATAAAACTGTGAAAGTTTAGAGGGTTGCGATGGCAAAGCTGCTTAGGCTAAAGCTTCACGTAATGCTCAGAAAGATGGCTTTACGGCGGTGAGAAACGATGCAGAAATCTGCCTAGTTCTGGAGACGCGGAGCATCAAAAGGATGAGTATTTCTTCGTTGGGACGACTCTCTCAGAAATTTCTAATTTGCATAATAAAGGGGGACACTAAATTCGAGAGACGAAATTTTAATTTTTTAAGAAGTACTAAAGAAATATATTGAACTTATGTTGTTTATGATGGTGAAAAATATGCGTATACCTAAGGTATGACAACATCGAGCGTGGATTCAATTGGAGGCTCTCAGAAATACATCGAACCGAATAATAATTTGACTTTTTAAAGTTATGCATATCTCGTTTTAAATTGTAATTTATGCCTGGATATTTTACTCCTGCATTAGTCATCGTAGCAAACTATTTTACCTGAAATTTCCGAATGAGGTACGTTTGTTGTTGATTTCCTATTCTGTGAGATGCCGGTCGGACACAGCTTTATTTTGAATTGATCAAAAATTTGCACCTTATACATTGGAATGGAACGCGTGTTCCCTAGTCTCAGTCGTAAATTTCCTTAATCATTTACAGAATTTTTTTTCACTCGATTCTAGAAGTTTTTTCGTTGAACTGATTTGGAGAGCAACAACATGTAAATGTATATTTGGTAGAAGAGCCTCAAGGTCTATGTGGCTGTTGAACATATTTTCAACTCCAGTGATGCATAACGATGCATAATAGATCATTTCAGCATACAGTAAAATAGAGCATATTCAATTTTTCATCATAGTACATACCCCATTCACAGTGAGTTGTCAAGCGGTTGCTTATTAGATATTAGCTTATTGGTTGACCCTCAATGGAAGTTTTAGTGGCCCTATAATTGTAATCATAGTAGTAATAATTCTACGCAACTGATATTTCGTGGCATCGAGTTGCTGTTGCTTCATACATGATGTGGTAAACGCGTAGTAATTTCTGCGGATCTGCGCAACAAATAAATTTTCAGAAGCGTCGTTATCATCACGAGTTATGATGCAGTAGCAGGTGTTACAAACACAAGTTATAGCATTTTGAAACAGTAAGAAACAATTGGCAAAAAATGGTTACTCTATAGATAACTTGGAATATATAAGTATAAATTTCAATACCTTTATCATTCGATGCTCTGTATCAGAAAGAAATAAGATAAACCTTGCAGCTATCGCTTACAATGCAAGTGACGCAATACTCAAACCTCGCACACTAATGCTGCGTTCATGCAAAGCACACGCCTCCCCACAACCCTGCTCTGTGGTTTGGTCGGCCTTCTCGTCCATCCATGGGTGACTGAAGAAGTTTTTTCTGCCCTTCATCTCTAGCTTTGCTTGAGAGCTCATGAGCCTCCTTGTAGGGACCTACGCACGTCCTGAGCAGAGTATTTGCCTGAGCTTTCTATAGCAGCAAGGTCTTCTGAACTGCTTAAGGTATGCTCCTTCATACTCCCCCCGCGCTCTCCAGGTCAGGCCTATGTATGCCTCTCTATGTCTCTGCTGACGGCACGCATGCCTCGGTCCCAGTTAGATGCCGCCTTGTTTTCGTCTTCTCTCACTTGACGCAGAGTAAAGAAAATACCAGCAGCTTGTGCGATTGGTGCTAAATTCATGAGACGGAAAGTCAGTGTTCAAGTATTTCTAAAAATCTATTGATTGCATTAAAGGTCCTCCATTTAATCCTCAATGTACGCACTCTGATGTTGCAGACCAGCAATAATAATTTACCAGAAAAAATTAAACAATTTACTCTTCTAACATTTACATTGACTTATTTATCATTTTATTATTGATTTAGCCACGGACTATGCAATCCTAAGGATCAATTCATCTGTTTATATTACATTGTTTACTCTTACTGAATTTACTGGAATGCATAAGCTTAGAAAAAGTTTTCGATAATGAGATATTTTTTGTTATCACTTCATTTCCCTTCACTATGAAGCACGCAGCAGTGATAATTGAATGCCAAATGCCCTATTAGTTATATGAGGCTTTGAAGAAACTATTAAAATATCTCCTGAATCGCATATACATCACATACAACTCTGGGCTTACTAGCTCTCAGTGCTCTGCACACACTTGCCCAATACAGTGAGTTAAAAAAACAGAATGATCTGATGTGAATGAGATACTTTACTCGAAAAAAAAACTAAAGAATTCCCTAAAAACCCAGATGAGAATTGGGAGTCCTACTAAAATCTTTTAAAACACTTGAAATACAGTAACGCGGTCTCTCAACACAGGCAAAAAGCTGTCATGACGAACATTCATCACTCATCAGTTCCCAAAACTGTCACGAATTTGCACGACCACAACCGCTGCACAGACGGACGCTATCTGGGACCAGAAAATGTGCTAATCTTGTCACAGCCTGAGTCTGTACACAGCGTAGTCCTCCGTCAAATGGACTAATGGTGCTGGAGATTACTTTCGTGTTTGAATTACTACGAGCGAAGGTGAAATTACTGTAGAATTCTAGAATTCAATGCAGTGTTTATGAATGGCAAAGTTAAAATAAATGTAGGAAAATATGTTTTACGAAGATTTCTTGGAACTGTCATTTATTTTTATTCGAAAAAGTGTTAGCCAGAGACACATCAAGTGGTACACTTCATCGGGGAAAAAACTCAGCGATAAAAGATTGTTTTATTGTTTAAATTTAAGTTCCAACTTCAATTGTTTAAGTTGAAAAAAGAGACTCTAAATCGATTGTTCAAGCAGATCCACTTGGTTCTACATCATACCTAAATTGCTATTTGAGCTAAAGTACAGAATTTTTTTGTCTAATCATACGCTTATTTGTTTCCTGCACTTAAGCATGGAATATCAGATCACAAGAGTAGTTTTATCGTAAAAATGGGGTTTTGGAGATTTACTTAATAGATTCGACTATACTCTCGTCGCAAGAAATTACTGTTGAAAAATGTAGGCTGCGATTGAGATCTTTCACTTCTACCGGTGATGTTGAAAGTGCAAATTCTTCAATCGTTTAATTCATGTAGTAAATTTCCTTAGATTACGAACGAACATCATCATTTAAGCGAGTATAAGTAAAACATAGTGCAACATATCTATAACGTCTTTAGAAACAATTTGATTCACTGTTTACGCTCACACTTTCATCATTTGTTATCGTTTTATTTTTAATATTCCTGTTTGCTTAAACGTGTATTCAGAGTTAGGAGGATTGTGTTTGATGTTTATTTGCTCAGCCACGCCAGAAACTGGTCAGCGAGAACACGTACCTTGATCTCCACCCTCGCTGTCCGCAGCGACGCTCGTCCGCGGCGCCGGAGACGCGCCTATCTCCGGAGATCTGCCCGTGAGTTTCCCAACATGTCTCCTTACCGAAGATTGATGACTTCTTGCTTTTGTGGTGATCGACAGCAGCAGTGATCAACACCATGAGCTGCCAGTGGGACCTGTGAAAGTGAAAGCCATCTGAGCAAGGTGTCGTCTAGACCCGTACTAAGGATCATTATATTCTCAACGACCCTTTACTATTGCTTCTCGACTTGCGCGAGAAAACGTGCGAAAGGATTTTCTGTTCGTTAACATAATAGTCATGAGAGAAATTTAACCATACAATTTTATAATGATCTAATGGGACCTTGCAATGCAACTTCCAAAACGAATTATTATAAGAGCAGTAGATATCAATAGCTAGTCACTGAGCCTACTGAGCAGTTAGCAGTAATGACCCCCCTTCCCCTACTATAAGAGCAGTAGATATCAATAGCTAGTCACTGAATGTATTGAGCAGTTAGCAGCAATGACCCCCCTTCTCCTATTTGATCATTTCGTATGGAAGATGTTCATATAAAATAGATGCTTTTCCTCTTGTCAGGTAGGAACAAAGTTATGTATAGAATTTATGTAAGAAGTATGTTGTCTTCCTTTTTTAGGAATACCACATAGAACCATTAGGTGTATTAACATACCTAGCCATTTCTTTCAAACTGTTGCTGTTATAACCTGTAATGTATCAACTCTCATGTTCGTCCAGGTAAACATTTATCTTGGAAGACTAAAGATTACATCACGCACGGTTTTCTCTCCGAGTCAGTCAATGAAGCGCTAGTTTTGGGTGGGCGGACTCCTGGTGATGGCAAGTGTGTTCGTTACCATAACGTAAATGTCACCGTTCGGATCAGTCTAGGAACCAGACCTGCTCAGCGACTGAGAAGAACACTTCATTCGAAGGAGATCATGTTGAGCGTATTGTGAAATATTTACAGTATTGTACACTTCGCAATCTTGGAGAATATTAGAACGACAACTGGTAGCCTTCAGAGCGATGGGCTTCATCGTTTGAAATTTTCAATAGTTTAAACGTGAACCTCTTTAATCAACAGAAAGTGTGCCATTCTCTATCACGACAATGCCTGACGCAACCTAAGTCAATTAACCACAAACCTCGAGGACCTAATTTGGAAAACATTTCATAATCTCTTAACTTTGCATCTAGGGATAATCACTTACCCAATGCACTATCGAGCATTGTGGACGGCTTACGTCGACACAAAAGGGAGATGGATACGAGTTGGACTTATATTTTATGATGATACTCAAATTATTTTGCAAACGTTATATTTATGAGCACTTAAACAAATGAAAGTACCTTCTAAAAAGTAATGAATATTGTGGTATGGTTAAACATTTACTTCGTTATAAGCTTTTTCTCCGTCAACATAGACCTTGAAATCTAACATTACTTACGTTGAAATCTCGTGCAATGCAATTTTTTACCATTTAACTTTCGAGTGTATTTTCTAGAAAATACTCGCCAATTTTTAATTCATCACATTTTGAAAATCATCTGGCATCCATTTGTATCAGTTTTGATATTATTTAAACTGGATAAAAATGAGCCAAGTCAATTTACGCAGCTGAATGAGCCGTACGATGTCAACGAGTGCGCGTGCGTAGCGAGTGTGAGGCAGTATGTTGTACATTGTAATCAACACTCGTGAAGTTAAAAGAGTGTTAGGAGTAAATAAACCCATAAACTCATCTTAAGATGTTAAAAACCACTATGCGTCTACACAGCTGCGTAATAAATAAAGAAAAACCTCAGTTTATATAATTAAGACCAGAAGGCAATATATCAACATTTGATTAGTATAAATCACATGGACGTAGAAACTTCAGTAACAAAAGTCTATTGCCTTGTTAGAGTTAGACTTGCAGCTTTCATTTGATCAATTTCTACGCAGTTACTGTCTTGTTTGGCTACCGCTAACAGGCGTCTATTGTAAGTCTTTGCAAGGCTAAAACAAGGAACGTTCTTCTAAATTTAGCTTCGGCTTTTCCTAGAAAAGTTTCACAAGTTCTTTCCAGATATATTTTCAATTTTTCCGAAGACGCTATCGTGGTTTGGTAGTTTTCTAATATAATGACCGCAACATAAGCACAATATTTCATTTTTAACGAAAATTGGAGGGATGGTTTACTCCTTCATTTTGCAGCTAAGATGTGAGGCACGAGCGAGTCGCTTTTGGGAAGAGATCCACTGTGAAAGCCGTAGCTAATCAGCGCCTGAATGGTGGATCACAAGCGTGTAAAGATCCCTCATACTTTGATTGCAGGATTGATGTTGCGTGGTGAGAGGCAGAGTGTTGCCGAACGGCGAAGCAAAAGATTCCAACAGGAACAAATTTCTTTCTCGTGAGGCGAGAAAATCATAAGCCGAGGGACTTGCTAGTGAGATGAATCAGAGAAAGAATCAGGAAAAATTAATTGCTAATTTGCGAGAATAACTAGTAAACAACATGCTCCTCTCTGTATTTAAAATTGTATAATTTCCTGTACGTGGTTCATTAGTCGGAGAAGAAATGTTTGCCTTTTCAAATAAAATATATGATCAAGCAGTACCGCGACTGCTGCTCTTTCAACTAGTGGCTGTTCAGGTACGTCCAAATTTCTGCTCAATTATAGTTTAGTGCCTTTTCTATGCTGCCCACTATAGCCTCAGAGTTAGCAGTGCTGCAGAAAAGGTAGATGCATATTTTGATCAAGTATATAAAAGCATCAATATATAAAAAACTGAATTGTTGATCATTAAACTGGCTTGGAAGGGATATTCAATAAGAATTACAGTTCTAAATTTATATAACAATCTTGAATTGTTTTTCCAAGAGTGAATAATGTGAGTTTACAACTGCTTGAAATACGGATAGCTAACTACATATGAACGCATGGTATGCTTGGGATTTCATTCAGTGCTTCAGAACGTTAAAAGATACGAAATTGCATCTCAGAACAGCTAACGAACGATGTTTCAACTTCAGCCTTACGAATCATTGAGACCTTGGGTAGGGAATAACACGCGTGGGACGGAGAGCTCTGCTGGTGTCATGATGAAGACATTTCTCGGAATCTCGGTCCTCGAAAGGCACATTTTCCCGACGGAGACTTCAATGCATCGCACGTAGCGATCCCGTACGCTCGTATATCGGTCATCTCAAAATTTATAAGGGTTCAAATTTCGTTTAAAAAAAGCCGGAAACCACAGCCATTTCTACTCACTTTGAAGTTAGTTCTTGATTCATCACGTTCTTTATTAATTATATATTTTCATGCAGCTATTTATGTTTTTTTGTCAGTATAATCCTAAAATGTAGATGACCCCTGGGCACCGAAAATAGTAGAACACATACGTACTTCTGTCTCTCATTCAAATTATAGTTTCCTACCGCAAGCTAAAACTTTCAGAGCAACAAATTACACGTACAAGTACTTACTCATGTACAATGTTTCAAAAGTTGAAATAAATTCGGCATGAATGGATTCTCAATGCGTGCAATTTTTTCCCATTCTAGTCTGAAAACATTTCACTGCTCGCAGTATTGAAATCAATACAGTTGTAAGTACTTCATATGGAAAAATTAGGAACTTAATTAATTCACCTTCATGCATAGATAATTTTCCCACATTCTAATCCCCCCTCCAAAAATTGGAAACCAGTATCTTTATTCTCTCCGTTCGGACCCCGGTCTTCCCTCTCCTACTAGCGAGAAGGAAACTGTCTCAAAGTTTAATCATATCATTTTACGTTTGCATGCTATTATTCTCCCCAAATGGTAGCAGAACTGAAACATTTGTATTTTCTTCATTTCCCTTCAAGCACCATTCAAGAGAATCGACAAATATTCAGAGCCAATTTCTCTGCCATCGTCTCCGTAAAAGGAGATACGCCAACACTCGAAACATCCTTCATGAATACTTTCCTTAGAACACTTTGAAAATATCGTACGAATATTTTAATTCAATTTCCTTGCATTTTCTGGAGCCTCACTATGTCCACACAGTTGGACAGCACAATGGATTGCCGGGGGCGAAATTAGTGCAGAGCTCAAGCCAACATTTACTGTGATGAGAGGCCTGCACTCAGAGCTGCTGTTCTACTCATAGCTTTCGTCCGCGAAAAGTAAAAGCGATTTATGGGCATCGGGTGCTATTACTAATTTTTTTCACACGAATGAGTTATATATTAATGACTGATTTATTATAATGTTGATCATCCGTGTTTAAAGTACCTATTTTATCTGAGAAATCAATTCACAGAAATATTATGCCGTAAGACAAAATATATGAACAACCGAGCAAATTTTTTGAAAGGCTTGCACGAATGCAACTGCTTCGAATGCCCATTCTACACCAAAGAATGATTGACATTGGCCATAAAACGAATTGTTGGGATTGTTCGCTTCCCAATAATAACAGATTACTGGTGCGCAGCAAATATTTCAGTCAAAATGTTCATGCAAAAGATAAACACTCAAAACCCTCACACGTTTTCTTGAAGCAATAATATGAGCCAGGCAGTTGTCTGGAGCCGACGCTGCTCAATGGGAACACAACAATTGTCCGTACATTTGTCTTGAAGAGTCAGCTACGCAAATATTTCCCGTACATTAGTGGCAAAGCGTCTTGACACAAAAGAGATACACAAACACACGGTGAGAGGATGCTAGAGAGTAAGCCCGAACAGGTCCCGGAGGTGTCAAAGTTAACAGAGTGCGCTCGCGCTATCAGCCAGAGCGCGCTCGAGAGTGTCCCTACGCTTGATGTTTGCTCGGCCATCTGCTCTCTGAAGCCTTTTATGGGTGTCTGCCAGCGCTGCCTGACACAAACTTCCCTGCTCACAATAAGTATCCAGTTCATGGCAAATTAAGGGAATGTAATCATGAACCACAGCTCAGACAATTACGCAACTCATAGCTGTCTATTCGTTCCTCAATTGTATTGGAGTTGTGATTGATGCCCTTATTTTTATGCTAAGATAACATTGGCCGGTATGCCTGAGTCGGTTTTGTTTTACGGATTGTTATCATCATCACAAAGACAGTACTGGAGCAGTACCGGAACAGCGTTAGGGCAGTGCTAGAAGAGAACTAGGATTATTCCACTAGGCCATAATCCTAGCAATCCCAGTAATCCTAGTCATCCTGGTAATCCTAGGTCATCATAAGTCAGGCCAAGCATCGCGCAGCCCCAAGTAGAGCTCCAAAGTGCCAGATGATTACATTGATGTGCAAATGATATCAATCCATTTGTTGAACTTGCTATGAAATCGAACGTTCAAATATTCAAAATGAATGTCATTTCAAAGGAACTAGACAGGTGAGTTGATACAATTTTCTTTTACATATAACGATGGTTATACAACATCATTATGAGCTTCGTAGTCTACAAATTGTGAGTAGCTTACAAAACTTGAGCAGCTTGTTTTTACTGCCAAAATGTCACTATACAGATTGTTAGATGTTGGCTGTATCGATCAAAGCGGGAAACGTGCGTTTTAACATTCTCTGCATGTTCTTCGTTTAATTCGAATTCAATAGAACGTAAGACACTGGACATTGTGCCAAAGTTTTCTTGACTGTAAGTTCAAGTTTATTACGACAACTTTATATGACCTAACGCGTATTTATGATTGAGAATTTAACATGAGACGTACTTTCTCACGCCAGTCAAAATATAAGGTTGTTGTAAGAACTATGTCCGATCTAAGTGTTGAGTTTGAAAATGCTGTTTAGCAGGATAGTTTAATTTAGCGAAATTTTGACATGCCTGATAATTAATCTGAGCTTTTTCATGTTTTGGAACTGTTATTAAACAAATAACATACCTTAAGAATATAAGTCCTTAAGTACGAATAGCGTAAAAAATACTTTCTCTTAGGTTCCCACGAAACCTGGGCATAGTGTCTCCCAAACTGCTGCCAATGTCAACAAAACATGAGGTGAGGGGTCCACAAGTGATGGTGATGAGAGCTTTGAGGATGAAGAGGGTAGAAGACGGCCACGCAGTCTTATCATTGAACAACTGAAAGCAATTGATGAAGAAAATTCTCGTCTAAATGTCAAAGAAACGTTCAGACTCTTGGTGTCAGAACTGCGACCGTCTCACCCTATTTACATGCGACGCCTTCGGTAAATCGGTGCGGCCCAATTGTGCTCCATGACAATGCGCAGGCACATGTTGCAAGAATCCCATTGCAGAAACTCTGAGACTCGTGGTACGAGCTCTGCTACATCCCCCACATGCTCCTGATCTTTCAAGCAATGACTATCAATTTTTTCAAGCATTTAGGCACATTTTTAAGGATAAAACTTCCAGGTTTAAACCAGAGGTAGAATAAGCTCTTAAGATACTTTTTTGTATTACAAGCAAAAAGTTTTTATCAAAGGGGAATAAATAATTATATTGATCGATGGCATATATTCTCAGATGCTCGAAGATTATATTTTGATTAATTTGTACAGTTGCATGGTTCATTTTTGCATGATGAATTGTTTTCGTTCAACAGCAACTTTTTAACAATCTATTATTTAACGAGTTTCAGAGTTGTTGAGCTACCATACGTGAAAATTGTGCATGCATGTTAATTCACCATAAGTGATTAATTTTAACAGTTCAAACTCTCGATATTTTAATTTAATACTTGTGCATTTTACACGACCTGTTTTCTGATTATTCGCCTTAGTTTCTCGGAATTTAAATTCGCTCCCAGCATGCAGACAAAATCTCTACGCAGCAGATCGTCTTTGATTTACAGTCATTTCATTTAATAAAACTTTTCTTCATCTCTACCCCAGTATTTAATACCCGATCTCAGCGGCAATGTTCGAATGCTCCTTCGTCATTGAACAGGCTATCGCTGCTTCGGCGTGTAGCTTTGCACTAGTTGTAGTCTATCGAGTAGTTACGGTATCTTGTTTGCCTCGTAATTCCGCCATGTGCAAGTAGTTCTTCCGTGTATTTCTCTCGTGCGGCATTAATCTTTCCTTCTTGTATTTCTGTAATTCTACCATAGAATTTGATCCTGTAGCTTTGATACGTCATTCCATCCTGTTGTTGCTTTGCAATGTATGTAGAGTAAAACAGTGAGATGGTCAACGTAGACTGTATGCAGTATAGCCTGGCGTGAAGTTGCTAGCACTTTATCATAAAGAACAGATGTGAGAAATTGTAGGTGGACGATTTTCTTAAAAATTCTGCAATTGTAAGACACTAGTGTCGCAAGAAAATGTTATCTGCTCTGTATTTTAACCAAAACAGCCCTGCGAGTATAACATGTGCTAGTGGAATAGGGGCACTCCAGTGAATCCTTTTTCTAAAAGGCGTTGAAACTCTTTCCGGGCTTTATCTCAATTAGAAATAAATAACATTGTCGTGCACCACCAGGTCAACTTAGAAACGTGTTCGAGGCCTATTATACTCCAGCTTTCCCTCTTAATCTTGACACTTTCGGAGCTCCTCCCACTGGAACTAACGTATTCTCGGCCTTCTCAGTGAAGCAGATAACTAATCGCGCCTACATCATGACCAGGCAAGTGTCTAGGTGGGTCACCCGCGTTGCCTGCTCCTGCTTTGGCACAGCCGCTCATCAGGTTAAAGTGCTTTCTTGCTTACAGACGAATTCTCTGATTTTAGTCGATAAGGATGTAATATTCTCTTGGTGCTGTTCCTCGTATGGCAGGGAAGTCGAAACTGGGTTAAAATTTTGGAAACATCAACTACGTTCGATGTATTTAGTTCACTGACGTAAAATAAAAAGACCGACTTTTAATATGAGGCTTTGCAATGACATTGCAGCTTACGATGGCCGAAAATTTTCAACGAAGTTTGGAAAATTTATTATTAACGGCATGATATAACACATATATTTCCTGTTTCCTTCTCATAATTGAAGGGAACTATAGCACTCGGATACAGGGTCAGCAAAATATCTTCACAAAGAATCAAAGTCGTTTCCCGCTTCCAATGAAAATATTAACAGAGTGTAATACAATGAGTGTACAAATGTCAATCTAAAAATTTATAGAATATTGATCTTTTTCTACGACTTACAGCTGTCGTCCTATCTCTTTCGTTGATGATTCTGTTGAAGGTTTTGATATCACTCTATTTTTAATACATGTTACAATTTAAGCATTAGTAAGGCCAAATCGTCTAATATTACTGAATGAGAGAATGAAACATGAATTGTCCTCTTGAACTTATCCCGTAAATTTTCAATAAGGTTTAAATCAAGAGATTGTGGAAGACATTACGCTTTATTAAAGGATTACTTGCATTTAGTGAACATCATTTGAAAGGTGTTAGTGTTCTGGATCCGAAATAGTAATTCGTAAAATTCCGTCACCATAAGGAACGTAAAAATAGAACATATTAGATGTGAATTTGAGTGGCAAGAGACATATAGATAATCATATGACATCATTTTGTTACTTCATGTTTACCCTAGTGAAATAGCTCAGATCATTATACATCTTTCAGAGCCACATACACTAAGGCGATGCAAGAAGAATCAGGATCGATCACACCAAGAGCTTCTCTTCTCACTGAAACAAGTTCTAAGGTTAAATCTCGATTCGTCGGACCTCACAGCACATTTTCAGTCCTCAGTAGTCCAAATCATGTATACAGTCTTCAGCAAACTGAACAAGGTTTCCTCTAATTTGAGGCAATCGCACTACGGTGCAAGGCTTCTGGAAGAAGTGCTAAGATCTGAAAATGTTTCACCTGAACAGGGCGTGGTTCTGCAGCTCTCCGCAGCATAAAATGATATAGAATGATAATGACACTTGCAAACCAAGTTCACTTCTCAATGGACTTTTACTGAGTTAAAGATTATGAAATTTTACAATATGATAATACTCTTTTTCGTCTCGAGTTTGGAAAGGGCTCACTGAACTGAAAATTTAATTTTATGACTGGGACTGTCCCTAAAAACTTCGAAATTTAAATCTTATCGAAGTTTTTTGCAGCGAGCGTGAGCGCAAGTGAGTGCCTAATGAGATTTTTCATCAACGGATTAATATTTAGACCAAAACCTGCTGCATTCGCTGGCAAATTAAGAGTCATTATAAAACCTTCTGTCATTAATTCTACGTCAGAGGCAGTAGTAATTCATTCGAAGAGAGATTCAATAATTTCCGATAAGTTTTTTACCCAGAGTACAGTAACCATAAGCTTGTTCAAGAGCCCAACCACTCTACTTTGACGTTCATCTGAAAATTAACTCCAAAGACGTAAGTTCAGAGAGAGTTCTGATGAAGTTTGGTAGTGAATCGTTGATCTATGGGGCTTATCCTGATTAAAAAAAATGAGAAGGTAGCAATGGCATATAGTGAACACAACCGAATGTACAGATATCAGGGAATGTAGTCACGAGGTGGTCGAGTTGCTTTCATGTGACGAGCAGAAATGTGAGAGCCGGTATGTACGTCAGGCAAGGGCATAATTTCATTCAGAAATGATATTTCTGTAAGTGGGATACTATGACAAATATATTTAAGAACATTTTATTGGATTTAGGGCCATTACTAGGTAGGTTTAACTCATTTAACCTTTCTCGAGCAGTTACAAGGATTCATCGGTTATGTTTTCCGTCCAGTCATCCCGATCTCACCCAGCGTTGTTATTGTTGGAGAGAAATACGCAAGTATATCCTCTGATATGGGTTCTGGAGTGACGAAATACGGATTGGCATCTTTCATCGACCATCAAAATCGTCCGTCACTCACTATCACCGAGGCCGAACCCAGGTGCCGGGAACCCATGTCTGATTTGTTAGACTTCTATCGTCTTTCATTTATTTCATCAAAAGGATCCAACAGCGGGGAACGCGGGTCGTGGTATATCTCCTAAAGTCTTCCTGGGATGTCCATTTTTTTATTTTCATTCGATGACTTGTGTCACGAGGAAGAAATTGTCTCGTCATAATCAAATTTTATAAATCGTTACTTAGTTTGAGTAATTATCACCTAAAATAATTTTTTATTTATCTACGTTTTAAATTCGAGACAGATCAGGATGAACTACTTATACATCTTTAGCATATAACCCTCACAATTTATTTAACCCGCCACCAGAGCTTAAGTATAGCACCTGCCATGTAAGCCCTCACCATTGACATCACAAAATTCGATAACATCGAGGCTGCGTTTCTTCTCTCCTCTCTTGGTTGACGGCAACTGTTGAAGGCCACAGCTTCCATCACTCGTACCGTGTAGAGTGAAATGGCAGCCAAGTAAATACGAAAATCCTTCCATAAAAAAATATGCTAGCCCCTTGTGAGGAAATTTAATTAGCGTTTAAATACCACAAAAAAATTGAAAACGTTAGGCCTCTGTCAAAGTTATTTTAGTTTCTTTTAATCAGTATAAGAACTAGTGGAAGTACGTTATGTTTGGTTAAGAAAATAATTTTCAATTAAGAGAACCGTACTTTAGTACTGAGTACTTCAGACACTGAGAAGAAGTTTTCAGTCAGTAACTTGAAGTAAAGAACTCTTTATCATTCAAAGTTTTCAGGCATCAGCTGTTCATTTGTTCTTATTTTAAATAGCTTTTAGAACATTTACTTGGAATTTCATCTCAGCTTCCGAATATAATGTAACGTATGAGTACAAATGTTCATCCGCTGCATGAAGTCAGAATGAGGCCAATTGTGATGCAAAGTCCATAAATATTATTTCGATATGAAGTTTCGCAATGCAGAGCAACTATGAAATTTAAATATGTAGGTGTGAACGCTCCGTACTTTAACAGTTCTTCGAACCAAGGACTGAGCCCGAATTCAGGAATAATTATACGAGGTTGTTTCTGTAGCGCTGGATAGAAGAACGCGTATTGATGTATGATGAAATTCAGAATAGGGAATTCGTTTCAGTGCTGTTGTCCGAATTATTTCACCGAATTAAAACTACCTAACCAAGTTCAGTTATGTTCCAACAAGCCTCGAGAACAGAATGAGAAATAATTCCCTGCAGAAGACCAGAGCAAAGGATTAAAACTCAGCGGAAATAAAGTGAGACAAGTTAAGAAGTTCCTGCGCCGCTGCGAGTGCAGCTTCATGCCTAGTTGGGCGCATGGGCGTACCTTGCCTTGCACCAGCAGAGTGCCTCCCTAGTCTGGTCCGTAACTGGTCTGCTCTGTCACTTCCAGCATCTTCAAAGGCAGAAGGACACCGGTGTAATTGATGCAACATCTATGACCTTCACTTTATGAAGGTAAACAAATAACGTCTCGAGTTATCGCCCACGAACGCGGCATTTTGTGTATTTTGCTCTCTCGTTTAATTTCTCATATCATAATGCTGTTTTATCATAGAAATCTATACAATAGTTTCAGGCCTCAATATTTTGAACACTGAGAGCAGAGCCGAGGAATGTGATGGTATTGATGCATTTAACTTGAGAACTTTGAGCTTAGACCGAGCAAAGAAGTAGTAAATGTAGTCATTCCTCCTGAATTCTGTCCAACCATAACTGATGTTGGGTTCCAATTCAATTCACTGCTTTACTTCACTCTCAGATGCACTGTATTGCGACGCTCGTTTCTCTGCCCCAATGGAACACTGCCTTGGCTTCCATTATAGGCCGGCTGTTTTACAACCTCTTATGGTACACGAAACCTCGAATCAAGAATCGCTCTTATTTGAGTCTTTTTCCAGCTACGCAGAAAATCAAATCAGTGTGCCTATATTGTGTGATAAAAGACCAAAAAGTCGCATCAAGCACAAAAATACGCATATTTGAAGTATCACAGGGTTATTTAAATTCAGCAGCGATTCCTTCAGTAACTTCTTTGGGTTGAGAACTATAGCGCTGAGAAGCGAGCTATCAATCCTTGCTGTTTCCTCAGGAATCAGTCCAGCCAAGATTCACCTTGCTACGAACTGTGTATCGGAGCCTGCATGAGCATGTCTTCTGGTATTTTCTTTGTTTTCCATTCAAAAAGAACACAAATTTCCTACAAGCAGAAAACATAAAACTTGTACATCCGAAGGGAATCAGAGCGCGCGATGACTTATGATTGTGACACTTGAGCAAAAAGTTTTGTTTCTATTTGTACACGAAATGAATGGCCTCAGGAATCGTCCAGTGTGATGCAGCGATAAGCAACGCCGAGAGTCAGAGAATTGCAGCATTCACAACTATGAGGATGGCTCTAGATATTCTCGGGCTTACAGTAAATTTGTGAGGAGACTTCATATTTGCAGCTCAAAAGAGTGGCTACAAATTGAAGGCATACATCAGACTAACACATAGATGATGCCGCGTGCGTTTGACACACACTCTCATTTTCTAAAAAAATGAACAAATCGTTATGTTAAAATTTCATCTAAATCATCGATTTAGTGTTCACTTGAATGGGATTTATCAGTGAATCGAGATTGAATGATAATTACCTAATTCCGTTTTTAAATAACAAGAGCGGTAGTTTCCCTCCTTTTTCTAATGAAAATCAGTTGAATATTTATAAATTAAGTTCAAGTTCTCTGTTCAGTTCAGTGAGTCTTCTCTCGACAGATCAAACCGACAGCCTCATGTTCAGTGTACCAACTCCCAAGAAGCTCCGTAGCTTGTGCAATTATCCTAGAGTGATATTTTGTGTTCCGGCTGTCCTGATGATCAATCGAAGGTAATATTTTACCTGTTATATAAGATCGAGTAGTCATTTAAAAGTAGTGGGATAGAAACAGTATAACACTTACTGACACTCAACTACCTATGTATTTACAGTCTATCAACGCTTACTAGTAGCAGTAGACAAGCAATTCACAGTCTGCCAAGTTCTGACAGTCAGCCATTTATAGTCTCGTACTAGAGACAGTTGGCCAGATTTTTGCAGTCTGCCATTTAGAGACAATAAACCAGTTTTAACAGTCTGACGACTAGTGCCATTCCATTAGTTTTTCGCAGTCTGCCAACTAGAGACAGTCGGCCTGCCTTTTACTGTCATTTAACTATGTAAGGACATTCGGCCAGTTATTTACAGTCGACCAACTAGTGACACTCGGCGCGCTCGTCGGTTCTTAGGTCGAAGCGGCAGCAGGAATGCGCGTGCCGTGCTCTCCCTCAGCGCTCTCTTGCTGGCCTGGAACCTCACTCTCGACCGATCTCTGTTGCTGCATTCCGCGAAGCAGTTTCCGCTTACGGGAGGTCTAATTGAAGAAAAAGACTTTCTTGTCCAAACTTTCGCTCTTACATGTATGTGACTGCAGCAAATATCAGCTATTTACAGTCAGATTTACGCCAGATCTTTACAGTTAATTGGATTCATGGTAAAATTTGCTAACACTCTGGGGATGTAGCACACAAGCCCTTATACGGAAACCTGAACTCCTGACAAGTCTGTCTCATATGCTCTCTCCACTTGCTCCACTCTGCCCAGTGTATATACATACAAAATCGGCCTCTCCTGTGGCTCAATAGCTGTGAACTCGCCGCCAGACCCTGCTGCCCAGATTACCCAAGCCTGTGCCGTAGATGAAGTTTCGTTGATTGCTATGGGGGCCAGTACGCCAGTGGCTGCACACATTGTGCGCGAGCGCAGCTGCTGTAGAATTATTGCATGCTACCTGTAGTGCATGTGACTGTACGCGTCACAGAGAAGCAGATATGGTGCTCGAGAATCAATGGCAGCGAACGCATACTGATTGCTAGTTGCTGGCAAATTGTAAGAAAAAATATCAAAAATGTATGTCTGGCAAGATAGCGGTGAGATTGAATCGGTATTGCAGTGGTAGAAGGTAGTGCTTGGCAGTGTCATAAGTGGTAATACTGTATTCGAAGATGCCATATTAATCATTCTATAACACCTTTAGTGCTTGGAAAAGTTCGACCAAAAAATATATTTCATTAAAAACTATGGACATCGGAACAGTACAATTGGCGGCCGTGAGGTACATTGCCACGCACTGAATACCAGGGACTACTGAGTAGATGTACTGAATGAAAATATGGAGAGTCTAGAGAATTTCATGCGCTTTGCACGCTTACCTAATGTTATTTTGAAATTCGCGCCATGTATTGTGCGAATATATGTTAAAAAAACGAAGACAACAGAAATGGTCCTAATTTCGGAAATGAAATGGGTTGCAATTAATGATGTGTGTTTAGCTTCTACATATGTAACAAAAAATAAATGAATTCTCTGAGGAGCTTGTAAACTTTGAAAAGAGACCATTTTTGTCTCTACTGAATTGGAAACTATCTAGACGTTTACATACCCAATAACGATAACAAATAACTTTTCCAAAGTATACCATGTACGAGTAAGCCATTTTCAAAGGATATAGTATCGTATTTAGATTCATTGGCTCTAGAATCGATATTTTAAGGTGAGAAATAAGTTGGCCTTATACGAGAGTACAAGCCAGTTCATAAATTTAGAAGAACGATAAATAATTACAGTTTTATTTCTCCCACAGTAGTACATCGAAATTAAATTTCTCTGAAATTTCTTGAAATTGCGGACAGCATCACTGCGCATCTGATGTACTAAATTTTACTGACTTTGGTCGTCCAGGGAGTTAAATTTTTGTTATATTCAACAATGACACGATCACTGACCACAGTAGTAAACATTTATTAACTTAGAAGCCACTAACAAATTTTCCAGACGCGCGAAATTTGGAATGCAAACTTTTGGAGTCTCTTGCACATCGTCTGAAAGGATCTCTGTAATTACTAGGCCAATATTGTTGATGAAGTTGAAAATCAATGAGCTTTCCGAGTCCAGATGGCATGGAGATGCATGCTTGGGCATCAGTCTGTCACCTGAGCCGCCCCCCCCCCGCC
>VOMN01102949.1:0-20298 GCA_014899125.1 Orchestia grillus
CGGTTTGCGTAGACCGACCTAAGGCTGCGTACGTAGACACCGAGATTGTAACGCTAACAGACCCCCCCCCTTGCCTTACCCTCTGACACCGCCGAGGGGCGTTCGCCGGCGATCTCACAGTTTGTTGCATCGTTGCCAAAGTCGATTCCCTGTCATCCGATACCGTTGCAGGAACGATCCCAACGATCTAGCGAGCCCTTAGCGTAGATACAGAGCCCGCTCCTCGTCTTGCTAACGACCAGGCTGGCATCTCTCCTCCACCTAAGCCGCTATCCCTTTCTGATTTGAATGTTCGCACGCGCACAGTCCGTTTGCCACGATCAGTCAGTTTTCATTTGCCGGATAGTGTGTCTCTTACTCGTAGTGGTCGAGTGACCGCCCCCATTCGGATGGGGGAGAGGGAAGGGATTTCATTTGTACGTGTCCGTATGGAGACGGTTTTGAGATTTCATTTGCAACTAATTTGAGGTCTTTAAGTGGAATGGGTGAGAAATGAGAGGTAAAAGAAATTATTTTTTATCTAGTTTTTTTAAGCATTTTAATTCCGATTTCCAAAGTCGTGGTCGGTGTCGCGAAACGACTATCCGGTCATATGTAAAGCAGTTCAACTGTACGGACTCATGTATAATGTTCATACTGCACTGTTTAAGAACCTTGGAGTATTCAAAAGCTTCAATCTGGATCTTTTCGAGAAATCGACAGGATTTGTTAAAAGGAATGAACTAACAATCAAGTATTGCATTCGAGCTTCTATAATATTAAAATTCGGGGATTTTTATGTACTCCCATGGAAGTAGGCGTAGTACATGTTACATCAATACATACTTGATATTTTACCAAGTAATTAACGTACAAGTTTGTCTCTTCTCATACGTGAAGGACGTTGAGTGATTTATTTTCATTCGGAAAATGAATGAAATTCCCGGAGGACCAATCGAGTTTTGTGCTAAGAGCAAAGAGAGTGCTTACCAATTGACTTTTGCTCAAGATCCTCATCAAATATTGTTTGAATTAGGGCTTGAAATTTTCTTAGAGGATTTCGTTGCCAAGAGCTATTTGCGAAGCTCCTATTCCTCAATCTTTTCATTCGACGTTTTCGTCTTTAGAAACCCAGAGCTCTAAAATGCAAGCTGTCAGGGATGAAAAATGTTTTCTCCTGCTCCAATTCGCATGCAGGCGTTGAGACGTCTGCTCGCATAGACAATACAAATTCTCAGTTCTTTTAGGAAATCGTCGGCGAAGTTCACAATAGAATTCTGTCTCCACACAGGAATTGCAGAAACAAATTGTCCTTCAAATTCTATTTTTTTTGTGTGTGTCGCTTACGGCCAAGTTTTGGAGTTATTGTAAGGTGAGATCAGCTGGATCAGACGGTAACCACTGCCTGTCACATGCAGGTCGACCTGGGTAAAAGTTGTCTTTCTCAATACAGAATGCTGACAGCTCAGTAAGATCCCGCGCGACACGCCCCGCAAGCGCTTCGGTGGGCATCAATACACAGGGCACTAAACGTAAAATTCAGTAGCGTCTCAAGATATGCACTTGTCCTCTTGAAAAAAGATCGAAAAAAACATTCCTAGTAGAAGGAGGTCGGCAATATTACTGTGGGGAAGGAAAGTAAATGTGAGAAAACTTTTTTATCAACAACACCCGTAATTCTTTCCCTGGGCTCATACCGTGAAAGTCTCATAAGTAACATTCGTGGAGTGCTCTGATAAGTAACAGCCCCTTTATTTTAAGATATAAGAAATGCAATAGTATTCAAGTTACCAAAATTTTTCATTATTCTAATTTAATGATTTTATAATAATGCCAATAATACTCCACGATCAAAAGCTGTACCTGTATTTTGAGAAATATGCGTTCTTTACTGGACATTTCGTCAAGCCAAGATGTAAACTTTTCAAATTAAGCGTAAAAATTACGAGAAAATCATACCAATACAGCAGGACCCGCGAAAATTTCACAGAAATTTCGATAAACAAACTTTAGATAAACCAGCCCATGAGAAGTGGTCCTGTCAAGTGTTGGACAGAGGTTCAGGACTGAGATAGTCCGGTCTTGGAAGCAATTTTCTTCTTGATGATGCTAGTAGTCTGAACTCTATTAGGAAAACTGAAAATGTGCACCTAAGACTGGCTTTTTATAGCCGAACATGCAACCCGTATACAGGATACTTCGCTCGAGACCTGAAATTTCACTTGAAAAGCGACGCAGCGTGACAGATCGGTAGGTACAAGCGTATTAATATATAGAAGGTAATTGACTCAAAATGACCGCGTTTTCTGATCTGTACTAGAGCAGATGTCATGAAATATCATTGGACTAGGGCAGTAAAAATCCATTGGATTTTTAAGGTCTGCAGCCCGAGGGAGTGAGGACGAGTAGACAGCTCCTTTTAATGATCTAATTCATTGCTTTATTTTATGAACTTTGTGATATGTTTTATTATTTTGAAAGTATACTTCAAAATTTAAAAATAAAGGACTTTTAATCTATTTCTCCTTCTTTGCTTGGAATGTCCATTCACATTATTGCCTCTGAGGTCATAAAATGTAGGTTTTTGCATTGTACTGTTTTTCTTGCTTGATTTTAATTCAAAACGTAATTAAGATGCACAATCCATTTTGAAATTATAACATTCCGACTCAGCTGCTTACATTTCTCTCGTAATGCCATAATACGAGTACAATTCAATGCTATAGCAAAGGGTATCTTAATACTGACAATTCAACTACAAATTATTGTGTAAAGTAGATAGTTATGATACATAGACGAATCCCGGTGACGTATGATTTGAGCATGCACACTTATAACCAACAAAACTTCCTGATAGAAATCCAAAAGAGTTAAATTGCGTAGACCAACCTTATATTGAGGTTTTGAGTCCCTTTAGTCTGAAACGAGACTTTTGTTTATGACCATTTTAAAAATGGTACTCCGTGTGCGCTGTCAGCAGAGGTTGGGTGTGAATACAATCTCTGCCAGGTCGCCACTTCAAATGCATGTTGTTCCAACTTGCTCGAGGTTCTAAAGCCTGTGTCTTTGTTGATCAAAGTCTCTGAGTCATACTGGGAACGTGACCGAGAAAAAATTGTTCTTTGTTTTAATAAATATTGTTTGATGATGCCATTTCTTTGTCGCTACACTTGATCGAGAATGAAAGTTGATTCGGTGTTTCTTTGTCGATTCCCCAAGGGCACCGGCCACTCTGTCACCTTTTTTTACGCAGGCTCCGTCATGACTTATAATTCGTGGGTAGAGAAAGAATATCGTGATATTATCTATGCAGTGAAGGTATTATGCCATAACGTTATCATCACTGCCAATTCATATGTAATTATTTCTTCTCGCCTTCTCAGAAAAGTGCTCTGAATAGGAGAATGATTTCCCAACAGCTGGAGAATCCTTAGGACGGCTATTCATTTCTAATTAAGATTTTCAAACTCATGCGACGTACACTTTGGCTAGATTTGGTCAAGTCCGGGTATCTTTATTGTGCGATAAACTTATTAATTTCTGTGCATCCCGTTATTGAATATTCGTTATATTCTTAGTGATGCGAGGTCATAGTCTGCGTCTAGTGATATTCGAGCCAATAACAAATATATCTTTAAGTTTATGACATTTGAGCCCCAGATCCGAATCTGTTTTGATTTAAATGTAGAAATCGTCCTGTACGTGTTCATATCGTGGTTTCTATTTGTAATTAGACTGAAATATAAATAGATAGATATGCAATTTAGGGATCATATAGATTTTAGGAAACTACAATGAAGAACGTTTTCATGGGTAGCTAATACGAAAACACTTTTTGAATAATGAACTACTTGAGATATGCCCTAGCCAAAGTTCATAACTCAGAAGTTCTAGTGTAGCAGTTGTGCGTTTATGTACAGAAGTGAGTTTGATCTTTCTCTTAATGAGGACAATTTTCCGGTCCTGCTTCTGACGGCCTGGCGACACATCACCGGAGAATAGGTGGAACTTCCTGAAAACAATTTCCGTAACAGCGTTAAATTGGACAGGGGACGGGATATCTTTATTTTGAATAAATGTTGAACGCAACCGAAGTATGAGCATAAGTCAAACATCTAATTTAGGATGCATGGCCAAGCTCGGGATTCAAAACTACGTGTCCGAATACAAGCATTACAAAGACGCCCGCAAAGTTTCAAACGCGTTACTGTTTTCTCTCTCAGACAGTTATCCTCCCCATCAGCTCGACTTGGTAAGCTATGAAAATAAAAACCCTCACATTCTGCCAGCTTTGTATTCGTCAAGAGAAAATTAATAATAAAGCAAAATATTTAAGAATCAAAATGGAAGCATCAGTGATAGCCATTCAGCAGGGAAGTTAGGGTTCGAATCCCGGCTCAGGCACTGGTTTTCACGTGACCACGGAGTGCTTCCCTTGGAAAAGGAAGCTTGAACCTCACATTCCTCACATCCCTCATGCGTCAGTAGTTGTAAAGCATTGAAAACCCAATGTGAAAAAGTGTTGAAATTAATAAATGTACTTTTTTTATTACATCAGGAAGCTGTCCAAAGCGATTGTTCTATTTCGAGTTGGGCTGCTGTTGGCAGGTCAGCCATCAACTTTTAAATCCTCTCAAAGTCTCTTCCAATCTCGAGATCGCCTCTCATGTCGGAGAAGAAACAACTTCAGACCGATTGAGAGCTCTCTGGTGCGGTAGTAAATTGCACGGATGGAAAAGTTTCGGAGCGCCAAAACTATTAACAAGCATCGCTTTCTGTTCCGAAATTTTACCCCAAATCCGCTTTCAAATCAAGCGGAACGCGGAGGCGGAGAGGTCGCAGTTGCGCTTCATAACGGCCGTGAGAAATGAACGTCATACCGCGATGCAATTGAGGATAAGTCTAAAGTAATATTCTAAAGTTATATTCACCTTGACCGTGACCCAGATACCTGAGCACCTGAGGTAGATGAGACATTTGTGCTCATATTTTGGCATGTTTACGAGCACCGCAACTTTGACGCCAGATTTTACGCACCACCAAAATAATGGTTTGGCACATTAGAATGCTGACGTACCCATCAAGCGCAAACGTGCTTTTGAATTATTCTATCAAGTGAGTGAAAGTGGATTTCTATCATACTTTTCAACTCGAATAGTCAACTATGATACAATACGGTGGACTAAGCAAACATCTATTAAGGCTCATTTGTATTGATAACCTTGATCAATGCTCGATCGAACATTTTAGGGTACAACCGTTCCTTGAAAATATTCGTACTATAGAGCGCAGGATCGGTTTCAGCAAACAACCGCTCTACAGTTGTCCTCCCCTCAACCTGTCCACATTTCAACTTTCGCCACAGTTCAGACAGTATGACGAAAACAAATATCAGTATAGAGATAAGACGGAAAATTAAGATGCTCACAAGAAAGGCAATAGCTACAAATCAATTTCGGAGTAATTTAACGTCCCTGTATCATATGTTCAAAGTATCAGGTTGGTGCAGAAGCTTTTGCCGATTGGTAAACTTAATGTTGAGAATGAAAAACGGGTTATTTTTAAAGAACTTATTCATAACAATAACATTCTTGAGCTACTGTGACCTGATTCCATCTGTCAATTAGTTTATACATGACTTCTTTGTACAATTCTTTAGGTTTTGATGCGAAATGTGAATCTCACTTATTTCTAGTCTCTTCCCGCTGTGTCAATCTAAGGCCATTTAAATGATTCTTTAATCCTCGAAATAAGTAATAATCAGAAGGGGCGAAGTCGGGAGAATATGACGGATGGCGTAAAACCTCCCATTCAAGTTCTTCTAGGAGAGCAGACTAACCTCGTCTTTCATGTTGAAATTCCATTTACGCAAACGGGAAAACCATCATCCGCAAGTCCTCTCCTTCACAGCATCATTTCCATAAGCACGCTAAACGTTTTGTGCTGCAGCACTTGCACTGGAACCTCAATGAAACTCGTAGAGTAAAGCATGTCTGATATGTTCTTTAATTGGGTTGAACATGGGTGCAAATAATGGAGCAACATATGAATGATTCCTTTCCCTAATAGTCTCAAAGAAGGAAGTGTAAATTACTCATGATATCATAAATCAGCAATAGGAATAGACATAATATCAATCTAGATATTTTTTAATTCTTCTCTTCTAAATCGGCAACAACTTTTTCACGAACCTTATATTACACAGCACTAAAAAAGTTGAACACCATCCAGAACCTTACAGGACAGGGAAAAGAGGAGAAGCTTTCATCTCTATAGGCAAACCACATAATGCAAGACGTGTATAAAAACCCGAAGATCACGGGCAACGTGTTGTTGCAGAACCTTAGTGCAAAGAGAATTGAAATTCCGAGATCAAAAACACAAAAATCACTTAATAAGAAGGACTGAAAGGATGCGCCTCTTCTTATGGCTAGGTACGTTAAAGCCCAATTATATTTTGCCAGTTGGTATATTGAAAAAAGACTAGCTTCTGGTCATTGGTTTTTTGGTCAGATGGAACTTTTCGGTCACCGGGAGGTTTCTTATGTCTGGAGAGGAACAGGTGAAGCGTTGAAACAGAAAAACACTGTTTCAGCATTGAAATGTGGTGGTGGGAGTCATATGTTTTGGGGATGTTTCTCGGCCAATATGGAACTGGAAGAATGATGAAGATTGAAATAATCATGAAACAAGACCAATTTGTTAAAATTCTTAGTGAAAATTTGAAAAAGCTTGCCGAAGATCTCGATATGGAACCCGATACGGTTTTTCAACAAGGTAATGACCCAATCATATTGCAAAATCCGTTAAGAAATAGCAGGAGCCATGTTTTGAAGACAATGAAGTTGAAGTTTTGCAGAGGCAGATCCAAAGCCCAGGTCTCAATTCAATCGAAAATTTGCGGAGGGGTTGTTGAGAAAATGTCAATGCTAGGAAACCGAAGAATGTTGAAAATTGGTGGAAATTGTAAAAGATGAGTGGTCCAAGATTTCTGTTGATGTAAGAACCGAAAGTAGTGAACTATAGAAAACATCGGGAAGCAGTCATTGTAAATTAAGGCTTCGCAATAGGTTATTGAGATGGGTAAGAATAAATATGAAGAAGATTAATTTGATATTATTATTTATTATTCCACTAAAATAAATTTTTTCAAAAGACTCTGATTCTCGTTTTGTTGCAGAAAACATTCGAAACTTTTGGTAAAGCATTGCTGAGAAAAGTAGCTTATTGAAGAATTTATTCCAATGTATTTAAGAATAATACAAGGACATGAGTAATTTTGGGCGTAACTGTATGTGTGTGAGCATGCGATGTCTTGGCAAATATCGATTGGGAAAACGCTCCTAATACAACCTATCAGCGCGTCTAGCATTACCGTTGGCCGCACCGTTAGCCATATCTGCTATTTCCTCACTTGATAAAGGCCGCGTTATCAAGACTACGTCGCAGCATGAACTGATTCGTAAACACTAAGCAATCAAGTGCTGTCACATTTAATGGTACCTTTTAATTTTAAATTTGCATTGTAGAGACGCGAAAATGTGACCCACTCGGACCAGTTTAAAAAGCTTAGAGTCTTGAAAAATAAGAAGTTTTGAAACATTTGATACTTGCGAAAAAGCGTTCATTTAGAGCGTCGCTCTTAGTGTCAAAGTTTCTACCTCTCGCTGTTTAATACCCTGTATAGATAGCCGATAGATGTTACTAAACAACTCATCATACGACATACAGTAAGCAAAAAGGTGCCAGGGTATGATGCAACTGATGGAATTGATATCCTTCCCTACCTTGGCTGGGTAAGTGCTGATGTACAGTAAAATTGTACGTTCTCACGTTGGGCGACAGATAGAAGCTGTAACCTACGTATCACTTGTCGTGCAGGGCAACTCAATGCTACTGTTATACTTACTGGTTTCGGAAAAAAAAGTATTTTTTCCAAAAGTGTTGTAATAACGCAGATCGGTATGGCAGACCGATTTTTAAATACCTCATAATTACTGATAAGATTCGTTAACGCCGTGAGAAATGCGGGGCTTAAGTCTTCTTCTTTTAGGAAAACTCTCCGTGACTCCTTATTGGAAGTCCATCAGTCCGGAGTGCAGAGCTCGGGGTCATGCAATTGAGCGCTTGCTCGCAGGTGCCGTGGTAGGCTGGACATGCGTCAGAGCTCAGGTCGCCCCAGCTGTTCCATCAACAGCACCAGCGCTGTTTGCTTTGCAGAGCTCACGTTTCGTTTAAACGCAACGAGCCGGAGCCACGTGGCAATAATGCGTGCACTGACATGTGTTTTTTGCAACTCATGAAGTCCATTTTCAGCGGCATTGGTTGTTTGTGAATTTACACGCCTGCTTTCCTTACTCAGCGGTAGAGGTGCGGTCTGTTCCATCGCTGAGGAGTAAAAATGTATACCCCTACCCGAATTTTGGGTTTAGATTCTGGTTTGGAGTACTAATAACATTGTGTGGTTCTCATTCACTGGAAATGACGAACAACAGATCAAAAAACGAAGGGGCTTATTGGAGTGGAAAATGAATGTCAATACTAACTCCTGGGAAAACACAGCTGCGTAGTTAAGAAAAAATACGCATTGAAGAAACCTGTTCCCATCACGTGTACATATACTGTATATCTAAGTTCTCTGATAGCTAAAGCAATCGTAGATTAGCTTATAATTGGTAGAACATTATACTTCTACATGGATAGCAACCCTAAATAAACAAGAAATTATTGCTAAATCGACAACTGGAATTTTTTGCTATTGTGAAGCTACATAACATGCTCTCGAACTCCGCTGTAACAACGTATGTGTAAAATAAGGGTTTTCAGAAGTATTTAATTTTTTTAATGAGGGTGTTAAGTCGAGACGATTAAAACAATGCACAATGTTCTGCTCCCGTGGGGATGGAAGTCAGTTATTCATCCCATTTCATGCTCTGAAGACCATTTATTTCACCAGTGTTTTTAATAACTCTTTCGGATGGAAGCGACGACTTCATAATTCGGCAAAGTTATGAAAATACCATATTAAGAATTCACCGCAGCACTCAAGAGTATTTGGCATACAGCGTTGAAAATAACCTAGGAAGGAGACAGGAGGAACGAAGGAAGGAAAGGAAAAAGAAAAAAAATGAAAATGGTTATTTCGAAATCAGTCAAATACATACAAGCATGGTACTAGTCATTTATCAATGAATGAGACTACAACCTTAAAAACAAGCGTGGACGTCCCTTCAAGAATTCTGTCGTGATTTTCAATTGGCTTGCTTATCGTCCAGCGCGAAGTGATTAGTACGATAAGGTAAATATTAACTAAAAACATCCTGTGATTCTTTGCACATACCTGATAAAACTATAAAATTACCGCTGAAAAAGAGGCTAAAAAATGTAAAAAAGAGAGTCAAATTTCTGAAGAATTATACAAAATTGAACAGTGATGATTTAAATTTGAATGGGGATATTTTAAAATTTCAATAGATTTATATCTGTTAGTGCTTGCAAAACATGTCTTAACAGTGTCATGCGAGTTTCCCGAGTATACTGAACAAACTAGTGTCATTTGAAGAAGGGAAAAGATTACTTATTTCAATGGAACTGACGCAAGTGTATTAGTAAATCTCATTTTCAAATAACAAGAATACGAATGCAGTGCCGAAAAAAACAATTCAAATCATTTGATACTGCAGACTTCGACTTCTAATAAGGCAGCTGATCGCTCACTGCGATGTGATGACAGTAATAAAAAATGTAAATTATTGTACAGATACATGGGATATTTCGTTTTACACCGTAAAATCGAAAGACACAATTGAAAAAAAAGACTATAAACCGAGAACAAAGAGTTTAACATGTACTTAAGCACGTACATAGAACGAAACAGGGATGTTTTAAAGTAGAGTTATGGGGCATTAAATTAGCAATAGTTTTATATCTCTTAATCATTTCGAAATATTGCGAAACATTTCTGCAGCTTATTACTGATACTATTACAGCAGGTAACTGTAGAAGAGTTGAAACGTTAACGGTCCTGCATGTGAACGTAAAAAGTCTACTTGTACACTTCTGTAAATTGAAACGCAATAAGGCATTCATAATTGAAAATAGAGGTGAAGTATAACAAAAATTTTACGGTTCTACCTTAACTAGCCCTTGCACGACGTTACCTGACATTACCACTAGGCTTCACATTAGTAGTGTGTTAGCCAGTTGAAGTAAGAGGTATACACACGAATATAAAACATAATTTTTGACACAACGGTTCGAAAGTTGGTATAATGTTATGTTCATTACCATGAATAACACAAATCATAACGCAAACATATCAGAGTTAATGACACTGTAACAATTTTTGGAGCTATATTTGGTGACGTTATAAGTTCACGAGAAATTTAGGTGACTCACAGTCACGTGAGGGCATGAGGTGTGCGGCTGATACGGGTTCACGTATATATACATGTATTTTTTTATATCCAAATGCTACCTTCTAATGCTAAATTCTAACGTGGAGATTGGTGCACAATCGACTTGCTGTGAGCGTGTCTGTTAAAATTAAGTGTTGTTCTAATTAATTTGTACGATTTGCGTTACTACAGAAAATCTACAATTACTAGTACTCTGGCACGAAGAAATTCTCCATTGATGGAGGTGACAAAAATGTTCAGAATTGGCGAAGGTGTTGTAAAACTAAGCACTGTTATAGAGCATTGAAAGTTTACCTGTCTCACATACATTAGTAATTGGAAACTATTCACCAATATAGGAATGTAAGATAACCTTTATTATTCCAACACGTTTTACCGTTGGGTTTTAAATGCCTTACAACTACTGGTGCGGTGAGGGATGTGAGGAATGTGTGGTTTAAACTTCCTTTCCCAAGGGAAGTACTTCGTGGTCACGTGAAAAGCCCCACCCACCTGAGCCGAGGCTCGAACCCTCGAAAAGCGAGGGTTCGAAAGATTACGCTATAAATAATATATAATCAGTAACATTAAATCGAGAAGAAGCCAGTATTTATGAAGGTTACCGTACGTATGAAACGAAACAAGTTCACTCATTGCTCGATTGAAGACTTAAGTTTGCTGCTACTTGACGTTTTACGGAGACGTGTATCGATAATGGGGGCATATATTGAAAAACACGTCAACCAAGCTGGTTGATAAATATGCAAACTGCGCAACATTATAAATGATAACTTGGTGCTTCTTCTCATGGGCTACATACTTAGCGGTGATTATGTTAGTCCTTACAAATATGAATTTTAAAATGGTGGAAAGTATGAATGAATACGTATACATATGTGCGTTATTGCTGAGACGTGATAGAGCGAGACGTATTTTTCTTGAAATGTTTCAGTGAGTCGATATTTATTACACATGAGAGGAGATTAGAAGACATACATGTCTCTATTTAAATAAGTTCAATAGGGATAAATTACAAATCTTACGAGACGAGTTATAAGGAATGATGTAATCTCGAAGCTGAACGCTGAGCTCATTCTGGTCATTACGAAATGTGGTGCAGCGGGATCATTGGTTGGACCGGTGAGTCAAAGACCACGATCTTAGGTACATAGGGAGAGGGTGCTCAGGTGTAGCCTGTAGTATCAGATGTCAGTTCTTCTCGCCAAGATGCGTGTTCTGGTAAGCTCCTACCGATTTCATCTTGTGAAGTTTTACAGTGAAAAGTCTTAACATGATTGAATAAAAAACCCCACATAAAAGTTCCATTTTTGTTTGGTGTTTAAGTGGCGTCCTGAAGTTATTTTTGGTGAGGACAGTGTTGAATGGGGGTGATATTGATGCATGTTTGTGGGGTTAATTCCCTTTTCGTATGCTTACCTTGCGTATCTAATAACTAATGATAAATTCTACTGATGGTTCCAAAACTGTCTTCCCGAGACAAAACTGACGATCCCTGCTGTGGATCCGAATTGGTGCTGCTGCTAGTTCATCATAAGAAAATAACATAATTCTTTGTCAAAACTTTTTGAGAACAATGAAAATAGCGGAAGCACGCATATGCATATTTACGTTCTTGTGCTCGTCACGATATTAATGTAAATTTATTTTGCTGTTTTGATTTTGTAGGTTTGAGCACCATCTGCAACCACAATTTCATTATGATACTTTGCATTCGTTTTCGTGCTTCAGAATGTTCATTTGATACCAGGGTGACAAAACAGTGGACATTAAGAAATCAATCTTCAGACCGAAAGCTGCGAATTTTGTTAGTGGACAAGAAGACTGGGGATTATTTTAAAGTAAAATATTGCAATTGAAACTTTAGGATGGTCCTCGGTGGTTTGCCTACTGGAAAAGAAATGGCTTCGTAATTACTTACGATGTACGTGTGAATGAATTTCGGTTGCATATTATGGGATGAGCATGTAATTTTCAATTAGAGAACTTAGGAAATGCATATTTGAAAACTTAAATCATAAATGCGTATCTTAAGATTAAAAAAATACCGACATTACCTTAAAAACCATGCCCTGCTGTAATATTACACACCATGAAGCTTTTACTAACAGTCATCGACAAAAACAAATCACGAAAACTCTTAAAAACGTCGGGGCGTGACGCCAAATTCATCGCAACCGCACCGAAACCGACTTCCAATCCGACACCGTGAACGTTAATTTTTTCATTCAGATTCTGTCTGTGTTGCTGGCCGTGTTGGCGCTGACGTGGCCCGTCGAGGGGGGAATGGTGGCCTTCTCACGGGTCTTCAAGGCCCAAAGTTTCGGTCCTAAGTTCGCGGCGTGCAAGTTCACCAGCACATACACCAGCGCTGACGGGCCCCGCCGCAATATCGAGTGCATCACCGACGGCGGGGAGTAGCGTGACGTTGGAAGCGATGTTACCGTCCCAGGAGCTCGAAAATTAGATTGTTTGTGAAGTCTAAGCAAAATTACGGTCCATGAGATGTTAATATAGGATTGTGTGTGAATTCTTATTGGAAGTTATCGTCATCGCGATGCAGAATTAAAATTGTTTGTGTATGTTCAGCAAAATTATCGTCCGCGAGGCGCTGAAATATGAATGTTTGTGTGGGCTAAGCAAAATTGAAGTTGTCGAGAGTCAGAAATAAGATTTTGAAATTTTAACACAATTACTGTCCACGCGACAGAGAAGTATGATTGTTCGGGAACTTAAGCAAGATTATTGTCTGCAAGCAGCAAAAAATATTATTTTTTTGAGTTATCTATGCCGGGAACGTGGTATTAATACATTACAGTTTTACCGTACGATTATGCGTCAGTTCGCTTACTAGATAATATCTACGCTTAATATCTGAGTTTAGATTATAATTTCGGTCGATTGAATTTCAAAAGTGTGAAAATCTAATAGCGTTCAATGTGTAGATTCCAAGAAAATATTTATTTTGTTCTATTGCTCACTGTAGTTCTTCTTCTCTGATTTGCTTCTGCTGTCCTGGCATGCAAGGTAACGTTAAGACAATCTTTTGAACTTTCGGCTACTCGAAGTAATTCGGGAAAATGATATTAATATGATTCTGAATTTTTCCCACATTCGATATTTTTTCTCAATCGTATTAGAAAACAGTACTCAAAACATGGAGAAAATTCACCATCAGAAAACTGTGTTTTCAAGCCGTGTGGGAGAATATCACTCTATTTTTCAAAATTAAATTTTTTTTGGCTGCCTTTCCCTAATTTTAAAAACCCGATGTGAAATTCTTGAGGTATCATATTCTGTGGCTTGTAAAAGATGTTGAATTATAATTATTAAACATAGATTGACTCACCTGTAATTATTTCTGCCTACTGAATCTTAAGTACACCGATCTATGAATGTGCAACAGAAGCGGGCGGCTTGCAGTCATCCTCGCTGGTTTGAATCAAAATAAAGCACATATAAAATTTTTAATTATGCTTTCTTCTTTCGTTTCTATGAAGACGATGTTGTATCTATGCTATTTACCTTAAGGGTGCCAATTTATATTCTGGCACGATATGGAAAGAAATCATTTTCGTAAGAGTAATTTTAAATTTTTATTTTATTTTAGCCCATGGTTTGGTTACAGAAACTTCGTAATGTACATAGCATGCATCAGCTCTACACATCAGTTAATTAATTACTCGAACATGGAAGCAGCGTGGTTTTTTCACGCCTTCACTCGTTATTTTTCATGGAATGACATTTGGAATACGAGGAAGTGAGTTAAGTTATAATGTAATTAGTTCACTGTTTTCATTTCAAGAAGGTAAAGGATGTTATTACAAAGTTTAACAGTAAAGCAAATCAAGTACGCATAGCATTCCCTTCGCATACCGAAAGTTTGATAAGAGAATAATTCTCTCTAGTCAAATTATTCTTTTATCATACCGAAAGTATGATAAGAGAATAATTCTCTGTAGTCATATTATTCTTTCATCATACCGAAAGTATAATAAGAGAATAATTCTCTCTAGCCATATTATTCTTTTATCATACCGGATGATAAGAGAATAATAAACGGTGATAGTTGGAATTACAGTGAAATTCGTCTTGCCTTCAGAAGCATGGGATTTTCATTCGTAAAAAAAGGACCTCATTTCCCTGAGCCTTCGCCTCGCTTGTTTTTCTTGCCCGCCGGAATTGCATCAAGCCTATGATGATCCAGTAGGTTTTTTGGACAATTGTTGCACGTCCCAAAATAATGAAAGGAGCTATAAGATACTGCAGTATTTTTTCATTTATAACGAGTGATGAATTGATCAGCCCAAATCTCGATTCAGTTGTACGAGACACACACAGCGCAGAAAGGAGCAGCAGCCGCAGCTGGTCAGACTCCTCCCACTTGGGAGACCTGAGACAAGTTTACCTCAGGCAAACAGTTTTGGGGACGATGCCGTCATTAACTTTTCCTCACCTGTACCACTAATGCCAATGGTGGTCGTTCATGAAATGATTTTATAATTTTCAATACTTCGTCAGATTTTCAACGATTTCATTCAGCAGTTTGTGCTCAATTGCGTTTGTGCTTACAGGAAATATCTTCCAAAGGGCGCAAGGGTCCCCGTCCCTGCTGGGAAACAGGCATGGTGTGCCAAATGAGGATGATTTTTTCTTATGGATCGACCACTCACACTGATGTAGTTGAACACTAAATATCATGATTCATTTTAAGTTTTCTGTTTCGTTCAGGCTATTACTTGAATGATTCAGCGGAAAACTGTTAGAGAGAATAGAGACCAATTCGTGAAGAGGAAACAAAATCGGTAACCAAAATGCTTCTTGGTAAATGTTGGTATTTGTACAGTAATTTCTGATTCGGTTTTCAGAACTGATTCTCCACACGCAGGGTGATGACTCTGGATGCTGGGATTCTGAAGCTTATTTATTCCATACTGCAGCTGACACTGTGTTACTTCCATACTGCAGCTGACACTGTGTTACAGTTCGTGCGGGCTGCTCTGTTGCAGGTATGAGCTCGAATGGTAAGTTGAATAAACGCAAGGGAAGTGCTAATGAGCTGCTAATGTGCTCTAATCCCTCCATAGCAACAATAGAGACAAAGAAACCTCGGTTATTACCCACAGGGTTGCATGTGTTTGGCTGTAATTATTGCAGATGCTTCAATGAGGAATGTAATCTGTCAAAAAAAATTTCGTCTAAGCAATTTTTTTCAAGCTACGCTCTTCCTATGTACTACGATTTCATGGATATCTAATCAAAAACAGTTTTCAAGTTCAATCTCAAAATTGCGTCTACATTGACTTCATAAGATTTTTTCAGAAATTGCTAAACTGCAAAAACAATTCTTGAGCTCAATACATAAGCTCTGTTTCGATATTTTGATGAAACATCTTTCATATTATTAAATTCTGACGTCTTCATTGCCGGGATTCGTGCATGCTTGATTACTGTAAATGAATGGTAAAGTTAGATTTCGTTGCATAAGTTGTAGAAAATCAAAGTCTCATCGTTACCAAAATCGCAAATTACTGACTTCATCGTTAGTGGTATTTTTAAAATTTAGCTCTATTTTTTTCGGCTTGATAAAATATTTAAATAATCATCCCCAAGACTTCAAATGTCAACCTCATCATTTCCAGCACTTTAAAATGCTGACCTCATGCTAGATTTCTGGCATTTTAAGTCTAAGCTTCATTGTTTCCAGAGCACGGCACGCGCATTAACCTAACGTTTCGTCTCATTTCCACCCCTGCAAACGCATGTAACCGAAGTAAATATTCATTATACAGGGTGTCTAAAAAAAGTTAACCCAATTTCAAATAACTATAACGCAAAAGTTATTAAAGTTACAAAAATTTAGAAAGTTGCACGATGTTCATCAAATATTCTTCCGCTAAGTGGGAAAATTAAGGGAAAATAGATTCGAGCGTATTTTTTCAGGATTATTTTTTAGAAACTAACACCGAAAACCTGATTACGCAAGCTAGTTTAAATACTAATTTCATAAATGTTAAAAAAATGTGTTAAATAACTTTCAACTCTCCATTAGTAATAACCTTCCATAAATATAAAAAAATACTGCAAATTCTACTTTGATAGTTAGTTCCCTTCGGTGTGGCCTCCGTTTCTTTTAGCACACAGTTGCATTCTCTTTCTCATCCCACTCACCACTCGTCTGATCACTTCACAACGATAAATGTTCTTTGTTCTTTAGTGAGTTGCATCTTGAGGGCTCAATGAAGGATGAAAAGAATAAGCATATCAGTAAGACGCTGTCGTATTAATTTAACACGAAAGTGTAATCATGATACAACAAAAATAATCTGTCTAGTGCGCAGTGTAACTGTTAAATTGTAACTGTTTTTCGGTGATAGTTTCTAAAAATAATCCTGAAAAACTATGCTCGAATCTATTTCCCTTAAATTTCCCCACATAGCTGTAGAATATTTGATGAACAATGTGCATTTTCTAAACTTTTGTAACTTCAATAGTTTTTTGTTATAATTATTTGAAATTGGGATATTTTTTTGAGACACCTTGTATACTGTCATCCACACAACACGTTTGTGTGAAGTGCGACTATATCACATGTAATCTGACTTGACGTCATCATGTGACTTAATAACTCCACAACGAGAAACATAATAAGAGAGTTCTAACACTTGGATTTAGTCCATGGATCGAATTACATGTTCTTTCAAGGTCTCTTTTTCCTTTTCCCTTTCAGTCTTCGCAACCAAGTTCTAAAGTCAGTTCAGAAACGTACCAGTGTGATGATCATCACCTCTTTCGAGCATGTCGAAACGATTTCACTCGTTTTCCATTCTCAGTTTTATTGTTGATGAAACCCAGGTTATTGCCTAGCCAGCTTTTACGTTTCTGGGAACAATAAAACTGAGATCATTTAGGTCTTCTCTGCCTTTTATTGAGGCGGGAGAACGACACTGGAAGCCATGAGAGTTCTGAATGCATTTTTATTTTGTCGACGTCATTGCGCATTATCTTCGGCTCCCGTTCGAGGTCAGTGGACCATCGATACCATCTTGCGGATGGCATTACGCTAAGATACGGCGATGAGTTTTGCACATATTCCTTCAAGGAATGTGTGCATACACTGGGATGCTCTAAACGGGTTGGTCGCAACAACCGCAACGCGATTCTCTTCGCTCGTTGTGACGTGCAAATGGGGACCTGCGTTGGCGGGTGCAGTTCTCAAGCTTCTGTTCATGTCTGGCGGTAAAACTTTTATGTGTTAGCGGTTTTTTATTTTATTTTATTGCGTCACATCTGCACATATAGCACCACGTGACTTTTAACATACATTGATTATTTGGGATTTTAAAATTTGTAATAGTTCTGCTACTGATATTTATTTAGATAGTGATTACTGATAGCACCTTATCAGATGTTATTATACGACAGAAAGAGCTCCTGGGATGTACAAAATAGTTTTTTAATAATAAATTAACATATTTTCACAGGATTATTGCAGAATGGTGACAAATATTTTTTTCATTTTCATTCAAGGTTTCTAGGTAATTCAGAATAGCTGTAAGTAAAAACTCTAAGCCGATCGTTTATTCAAATCCCAAATTTCACCGTGCATTGGCTTTTCAAACTTAAAATAAAAACATTAGAAACATGTTTCAGCGGCAGAAGTTACATTTACCAAGGTGACCGTAGAGCAAATTTTTGAAATGTTTTACTCGGCGAGAGAGATATATTTTCCTACTTCTATCTTGAACTTCTCTCCGAGTGATGCTGTGAGAAGTGTTCCATTAAACGGAGACTGAGCTTCATGACTGTTTGTTGTATTAGGGATAAAAATGAATAAGTTCATCAAGATAGTTCGGCTTTACAGTTTTTCTTTCCTTGAAATAATATCAAATAGCTTCTATACGAAGACTTTTTTTTCAAGTAGTATCCTGGTCCTTGAAGCAGATTCTTACCTTTGGATCCACTAGAGTGTGGCATAAGCATTTGTGCTAGGATTTACATTTTTAAAAAGCGTTTCATTTTTTCCTCTGCGCTGCGAATAAATGTTGCCAAATCGTCATTAAAATTTTTTTTAGCTTCCCGTTCCTGATGCGAGCAAACCGCGGGGGAGCGAGGCCGATGTGTGATCTAACAGCAGTCACTCCGCGTATAGGTCGCCTAAACGGTCGTCCAATTTCGAATGTTTAGCCAATCAAGCTCCACTGAAGCTTGGCTAATTAAGTGCCACCAATAACCTTACGTTAAAATAAGCCTTCGTTACTTTCGAGAACTGATATCGAAGACCCTACAAAGTGCCACAGTCGATTGGACTTTACAATTGAGATGGCATTACTCAAGCCAACAGAAGACATCAAATTTTGTTTGTTCCGTCAAAAGCAGCTTTCGGTAAAAATTACGTTCCAGGTTGTGGGGCTTCGCGACCACCGACGTGAGAACTCATTATTAATTTAGCCTACGAATGAACGAAAAAGATAAAAAAGCTCTCCAGTCCTCGATATTTTGATAGGAAACTTGCCCAGCATGATCAAATTGCGTGCTCTGACGTAGACAAACACTTTAAGTAGGTATATTAATCACGCGCTTCCCTCAATATCAATCTAGGTGTGTGTGAATGCTCTAATTTAAACCGATGAAGTATTAAAGTTAAGCTAACTCCAATAATTTGAGCAAGATAGACTGGAAGACCCTTCTAATGAAAACAGATTTATTTTTTTAAATATTTCCTAACTTACGAATGCACACCAACATTTATTAATTCATTTATGTACGAAATTCATCGAAGGATCGTGTTCCCGGAAAGCTACGGGCTTGTAATTCAAAATGCAGAATCTACAACCAATAATAATAATTTTAGATTTATTTACATTCGTAAGTACATTCTATACGCCAGATAAAAAGGTGGATTAAAATTGAAAAAAAATTCATTCACTGACGAATAATAGAAAATTGGAAAGCATGCAGATTTCAAAGATTATTTCACCAAGTTCCGACAAAAATCGCCTGCGACGCGACTTGCAAGCACAAGCCCCCAGTCTAACTTTTTTAGCCGGAGTATCTATAATAGTTTATAATTTCGCTCACAAAAGTATTTTTATTAATTTTTAGATAAATTTATCGATAGGGTGGGGTTCTAGCGCTTTAGAAATTTCCCGATGATGACTGGTTCGCTAGACGTTTTCAAGAAGAAGCTGGATAACTTTCTACAAACTATTCCTGATAGGCCTCCCTTGCCTCACTATTATCAGACGGCGGAGGAAACGGTCTCATTCAACAGCTCACGGGTATGCGAAGGTACACCATGCACACAAAGCGGCGGTACCCCAGTGTGGCCAGGGCATGAAGGCATAAACATTTTCGAGATATTCAAGATATTCAAGATATTCCAGGAGCTGCTGGTCGGCACGTTCAGCTGAAACCGAATGTTTTACTAAGGACCTTGGTAACATTTTATTCCAGGAGAGAAGTAAATAAGCCGTAGACTAAATCTATGAGATAAAGCAAGTGCTAGTGATGCCTGCATTTCTTTAATATTTCGGTGAAACATAAAACAAAGGAGAAATGAAAAATTATAGCGTTAAATTTGTTTCAAAATTCGTCGAATCTGAGTGCAAAATGTTCAAGTCAGCAGAAATTAGGCTACCGTATTACGAGATGTGCCACAAAGACGCTTAAAAAGAGAATTTAAATAGGAAATTTTGCCTAGCTTTTTAAAAATGTAACAGAATTATGTTGAGATGTGCAAGTGACATTAGTTATTTACACGAATGACATGTCCAAGTTGGATTAGAACTTACCGAATGGAGAGTAGTTTAGAGTAGTCCGTCGCAGACGTCATTCTATGCAGGGTAGAGAGAGAAGTTAAAGTGGCTAGGCAAGCCACCTCCACCAGCCACCTCTCAGCCAC